>CAAKMY010053166.1:0-13248 GCA_901111285.1 Corrigiola litoralis
GCGCGGAGCCCCCTTCAACCCTGCTCCCCCCAACCCCCCCACCCCCCCCCCCCCTCCACACACACACACACCCCACCCCACCCCCCAAACAAAAAAATGACTCGTCCCTCTCTTCCCTTCTCCTATATTTCTCAAATCAATCACAATTCGCAAATAGTGATGCATTAACATCAATGAGGCAGAGTATTTGCTTTATTATTCAGCAATTCGGAAACGGAACATGAATTAGTGTTTTAAGTTGGAGGGATCTCCATCAATCAAGTGGAACTCCAAGATAACAAAGATACATACCCTTACTGATGCAGCTGTGAAGTGGCCAAGGTCTACAAACATAGCCTCGGAACCTATGAAATGACAGTACAGCCTTTATCATTATCATGAAACAAAGATTAAGTAAATTCAGACTAGCGAATAGGTTTACCTGTGATGCACAAAAGTAATCCTCCTATGGAAAGCCAACCATCTTTTCGAGTCTCTTTCAAAAATTTGTAGGCATAATACGGAGAGAGACCACGATAGACTGCTGGATTCCATTTAATGATATTATAAATGCCAAGAGCAGCAATGGACAGTAACCAAATGATCACAATGGGAGCAAACAT
Source organism: Corrigiola litoralis (assembly GCA_901111285.1). Taxonomy (NCBI): domain Eukaryota; kingdom Viridiplantae; phylum Streptophyta; class Magnoliopsida; order Caryophyllales; family Caryophyllaceae; genus Corrigiola; species Corrigiola litoralis. Next base: position 603 of record CAAKMY010053166.1, read on the forward strand.
GAAAGAGACCTTATGAGTGCCACAGTGCTGTAAGGCAAAGAGGCCAACCAGCACAATGCAGACAATTGTCACCACAGCACCTGAGACATATAATTGTCACCAACAACAAAGCCATACAGCTGGAAGAAAATCTAGATTATTTGAGCAGATCCTTTTTCTCTCCCTTTTTCCTTCTAACTGACTACCAAGAGCATCTGGCAACAGAAACAATAAGATCTTGCATCCATAAATAAATAAAAAAGGGTGCCAATACAACTTAGCAATTCAAGTGTTTGCCTATTGTTTTTATTTATTTCCTGACCTCTAGTAGCAAATATTATAACATTCTCCATCCTTTGTTCACTCACCTTGATTTAAGCTCTTGGCATGACCTTTCAGCCCTTGGAATGACGACAAAACTGCAAAATACCAATCATCAACTAGCTTAAATGTTAAAATGATGAAGAAATGGTTAAAAACTGCTTGAAGTCATCACAAAACATTAACATATATGAATATCTATGAACAAAATTGTTACCAGAAAGAGCAGGAGTAAAGACACCAAATCCTATGACCATGCAGGCGGCGAATAAAACGCCAAGAAGTAAACCAGCTTTTAAATTTTTGTGTTTCTCGAGAAATCTTCTGAATGAGGAAGATCTATTAGCATAGCCAGGCCTATGGTATGCTTGAAGCTCCTCATCTGCAGCTTGATGATTGGGAAGCAGACTGAATTTTGCATATCTCCGTAGGAGAGAGTACAAAGCCAAAATTCCTCCTGAAATAATATAGTTTTCAAACTCCACCATAGAGAAGAAAAATACTCATATCATAGAGTGGAATTAAGCAACTCCATCTCTCTTTCTCATCTTTTTTATTGTGTAATGTCAACGTACCACCCTCATAGAAAAAATCTAGCAGAAAACATGACAGGAGAAGAACAACCCCGGACAAATATTTAACACAACAGCAAGGACAAGCAAGTGCATTATTGTCACTCACAGAAACAGAAGAAAATGTTTTGGGACTGGAATCAGTTCAGAAAGAGATTTACCTTCACCGTTATCATTTGCTTTTAGCATAAAGACGCCATACTTGAACAATGGGAAAAGGGTGAGGCTCCAAAAGATCAACGAAAGCACCCCAAGTATCGCTTCTTCATTCTGATGATCATGCAATGATCTAGAGAAGGCACTTCCATAGACATAAAGGGGAGATATACTCAAGTCCCCATAAACTATTCCAAGACTCTGGTATGCTAAAAGGAGCACATTCCTCTTCTTATTTCGATCCGATGCCTTTTCATTCTGTATACAACATAGCACCACATTTTTTCAGCTCAACAAGAAGCTTCAAGACAATCATGTTATTGCGCCAAATTCAAACTTTTCCAGAAAAAAGAGAAATCTTTTAATTGCACCTCTACACGACATAGACAACAATGCTCATCAAAAAATCAAATCTGGATTGGAATATGAGCACCCGAACTTGTATGTTTTAACAAGAAGTGTGGTACATTATACAAGATGAGTACAGTCTAATGATCATGATTACGCAAAAGGTGCATTTCTGCAATATGTTAACTGAATACAGAGATGCTAGTTAGGCTGCCAACAAAAGAAATGTTCATACTCCCAACAAATATCTTTACTACCTCAATTTTTGCATCACATTTGGAACTATAAAAAAGATTTGCCCAAAAATGGTCCTCAATAAAACATAAGTGAGCTTTTAAGTTTTGTGATGAGCCTTCTCAGTTCTCACGATCTTGAAAGCTTACTCACATCCTATCATAAAGTCGTCTTACTAACCAATAGTTACTCTTGAATTATCATACACCATCGTAGAACAAGGGACCTGTTCATTTATAAGGAAATTCTGTAACAGCTCATGAGGTATGTCATGAAATAAACTAAGTTCATTACAACATTATTAAATCTCAACAGAAAATATTATGGAAACATTAGAAATACGGATGACTAGTTTATTACAACATTACTCCCTCCACCCATTGAATTCTCTATATTTTTTGAAATTATGTGTCGAGAAATTTGAAAAATGTAAAAAATCCAATGAGACAGAACGAGTACAGATATTAAAAGAGGCTAGTACTCCGTAATACGTAAAGCTAAAGATAAAAACATACCATTTTGGGTGATAGAGTTGATGGCTTTCAGACTTTCAGTAATCACGAAACATTAAAACTTGAAAAAACTATGATTATTACTTGTTAATCAGAGGGTTTAAGACTGATGATTATGGTTAAACAAGAGATGGCAGTTAGTAGAAGTCTGTTGAACATTGTGGCAAATTGGCAATCGATCCAAATCTCCCGGGCTTTTCTCAACGTCCTCTTTATGTAAATGTGACCAAGTTGCCACGTTGGCTTCTTCTTTATTTTTTATTTTTTCTGTGTTCAAATGAGTTACAGAGACCATTAGAAGGTGAGTGTTGGAAAAAATCGAACTTATGACACATGACAACGCCTCAATTTTAACCATTTTTATAGGAGCTCAAGTTTCTTTTTTTCGACAACAGACTTAACAAAGCAGATAGATCAGTTATTAAGGAGTGCTTGGCAAAAAAAAACCACATAAGACGTATAAGCATAATAGCATGTTTGACCTATAAGCTATTTTTATGTAATGTACTACGTATAACATATTCAATCAGCAAACCAATATTTTTTTCTTTGGTACTAATCATTAGACCTGGCAATCGGGTCATTCGGATCGGGTTCGGGTCGGGTTAATTCAGATCGGGTCATTTTCGGGTCAGATTAGTTTCGGGTTAATTTCGGGTCGGGTCAATTTTGGGTTTGGGTCTATTCCGGGTCTGTCATGTTTCGGAACGGATCGGGTTCGGGTCGGTCAGCATTCGGGTGGGGTCACTTTTGGGTTATTTTAGTATTTTAAAAATTAAACTTTTGGGAAAATGGACTCATAAAATTGTGTCAACTTTTAATGAGACAGTTCAGGTCAATGTCGGATTGGGTCAATTTCGGATCGGGTCAGGATGAGTTCGGATAGGGTCGGGTCATTTCGAGTCTCGGGTCAAAGTTCGGATTATGGCTTCGAGTCAAAATCGGATGTTCGGGTCTGGGTCAACTTTGTCAGGTCTACTAATCAGCAACCAAATATGCCAAAGTCGAAATTACACTTGTGTGATATGGCATTACATTAGGTAGAAAATGCAACACAATCAATCCACAGCCATTACAATGCAACCATTTCTTTTTTACCTCTATAAAAAATATTAAAACAAAAGATTGATTATTCATCTGCTACTCTATTATAATAAAAGGATAGAGGGTATTATGAGTAATTTTGATTTATTCCATTACACTCCGAAATCAAAGTATTATGAACATTTGACTCCATTGGAAATAAATGGACACATCGTAAAGCACCACTATACATTTTAAATAGACTTTAACTTGGAAACACAATTGGTTGGAGGATAACACTATGTAAGGGAGAAATAGAAAGGTCCTCTAATTCGTATAATTATTACCAAATTGGCAAATTCTATAAGGTCGAATTCAAATGTGTATACAATATAGTGCACACCCTTCCCAACAGAAATGTGATTTACAAAAGAGTAGCTTTTGGGCGCCCTCAACTCTTGTTATCTCAACATTTCACTGCCAAACACCTGCTGGTAGATATAGAGGGCACCCATGAAGCTCATTTACAGCCAAAAAAGGGATACAAATAGCCAGAAAGAATTAAAAATTACAACAGAACAACTGCATGAGCATGACACTGAGGAACTGCAGAAACACAGTATTATCATATACAAGGGACCTCACATAAAAACAGGACCATAGTGGAAGCATGGTATGGCATGATAGCACCCTTTTGTTCCAAAAGCATCCGTAGGAAAATTCATGCTGACAGAATCTCTCATCCATCAATAAAGGATCAGCTAGAGGAGCTTAACAGACATGCTAATGCATAATCACCACATCAGTGACCTACGAAGTTGCCTATGCCTACTTTCAATAAATCATCTCCTCCGTCTAGGCAAATCAGGGTTGCCTTTCTTCATCATAGCAACGAACTCATCATAATTAATTCTGCCATCCTGTATCGATGAGAAAAATCAGTACTACAGCATATTCCTAGCTTACAGAACGGACAACAATGATGATATAACGAATGACAAATGCTTCGCCATATGGTCGAAAGCTTGCAGTTCGACAATTCCATACTTTCTTTCTCTCACGTTGTTCAGTCGTGAAGGAAAGACCAAGTTAAAAACGTAATTTACATTTGGAATGTGATGCGACTCAGAAGTGCATATGTGGGCTGCCCAAGGTTCAGCAAGCAAAAAAAACCTAGGCTGTACACTTTGCACTATAGTTCATGTGTGAGTCGACTAATAAGCTCACTCTCCTTTGGCGAATGTGGGCAAAGGGAAAACAAGGAAATTGTGACCTACAATATTGTGAGCCTTCACACAGGCTACACATATAAATCAAATCTGAAGTACATGAAATAAAAATAAAAATGATCAGGAATCACAAAAAAAAAGGGAGGGGGGGGGGGGGGGGGGGGGGGTGATAGATAAACTAAGCAATAGAGAAGAGATGCTACATTATCTGTGTCCACTTCTGCAATGATCTCCTTTATTGTTTTCTCGTCGCCCATGTTATACTTCTTCAAGGCTTGCTCCAATTCCTCCATTGTTATGTACCTATGGACCAGACAAAGACAAACAAGTTAGCACTCCTTAATCAGAACCTGACAAAGTTGACTTTTTTTAAGCCTGCAACACGTTTAGTATATACAATAGCAATGAGACAGTTACCCGCTCTTGTCCTCATCAAAATACTCGAAGGCCTTGTACAAATGGTCCTCCTTCTCCATCCTATTCATATGCATCGTGGCTGTGATAAACTCCATGTAATCAATTGTTCCGTTACCATCAACATCAGCCTGCAATTCCAACCTCATTTTCTTAAAAGCTGAAAAAACACATGCAAGCAAATGAACTGAACTTTGAACAAAATACCAAAAAAATTGCTAATTTGCTAATCATGGCATGATGGCGAAGTGTGTCAGGTACAGGTATACTGCCATGTTGGTATGTCCAACATAGATTCTTCAATTATGCCTTGTCTTTACCCAAGAGATACTACAGAATAGGATCTATGAGCAAAAGCAGGCATATGCTCAGCATGCATTCGTGCAACATTCTTACGGTTTTCTTGCTTTAGTCCATGAAGTGATTACACAGTTACACTACTAACAATTTTGTAATTAAGGAAACCTTTTCCTTGAAATGTGCATATGTCAGCCTAAGTGAATTGCCTTCCCTTTTTTTGGGTACACCAGCCATCAGAGTTACGGAGTATATAGCTCACAAGTCACAACACGCAATGGATCTAACAGCAGTGCCCCGGCTGAAACCTATAACTCAAAATAAGGTTGGCAGAGGGTTCAAAACTAAATGGATATATTCTTTCCCCACCCCCAACCAAAGAAAAAAGTAAAGCTCATGGCACATGCAGACTCCATCACTAGCCAGACCAACCCTACAGCACACACTATCACCGGGCTATCAATCAGCACACAATATCCTAGGCCATGCCATTTTCGGTCCCGGACATGCCCGCATGGCCCACCGCGAACCCTCTTATAAAGCTACGAAGAGAGAAAAAATCAGAAAATAGGCCACTTAACTTAATGGATGTAAACCCATGATTTCACAACCTGGCAAACTTCTATTCTATACACATACTCAAAACCTAATATGATAAGATCTGGGATATATTCTGCGGAAATTACTTTTGCACCTTTGTTAATCTTCAAGTTAGAGAGAAAAACCAACAAATATGGTTCTACTGAATGCTTAACTGGTCATATGAAAATCCCTCATAAAATTTCATTAAAGCTGTTTGGGTGCGGTGAGGGAAGAAACTTCCTATGAGATTTTCCATTTACCAAGGGGGATTAGGTAAGGAACTTCCTCAATTTTGTGGAAAGTGTAGAAAATTCCTACTAGGTTCTAGTTCTCCCAATATACCTTTTTTTGTTAACCAAACAACCCATTCCCATACTTCCTAGGGTTAGCACTAACTGTAACTAATTTTGCGGAAATGGAGATTTCTCAAAGACAGTGCAGCCTCACGCGGATTGCTGGGACTGACCTTTGGTAAAGTGGATTGACAGAAAGGGATATTCCACGGTTTTCACCCAATAGACAAAAAGAAAAAGTGTCAAGCTCAATGAAGTAATGAACAAACACTAGAATGAGTAAGCACATGCTAGTCACCAAAAACCATTATCTACATGCTTCAAATTCGAATAGGGAATATACAACATATACTTTGACGGTTGAACAAAATGAGAGCAACAAAAGTAGAAGGGCATACTGCTTCCATATATTGCCTGACTTCGGATTCAGAAAGTTTTGTTCCCAATTTCGGCAGACCAGCCTTTAACTCTTCAAAAGTAATAGTTCCATTATTGTCTGTATCCATAGATTTAAACATTTCCTTCAAGCCCACAATCTCTTCTTCAGAGAGGTTCTCCGCAATCACCTAAAGAGGAAACCAAAAATAGATCTGAGCTTGGTTACGAAAACGCTAGAGCGACAACTTTGAAGAGCAACTTTTTAAGCCTTCCAGTCTCACCCTAAGAGCAACTTTTTTCAGTTTGTTCATTGCCCTGAACTGCTTCATTCTAGTTAGAACGGCAATATCAATTGGCTTATCAGAAGCCTCTCCATCTTCTCTCATCCATGGATGATCTGCAGTAATTTTGAATCCCGCAGTCAAGTCTAAAGTCGAAAAACAAAATTCTTTGTAATGATGAAATGAGTTCTATGGATTGAGGTCAATAAATAACATTTAGTCAGGTATCACAGACATTAAACTTCAAAGTCAACAAGACCATACAGATTCTGAAGTCTCGCTTGAAAAGGGTATCTAAATTAGAGTAGGATATATGATTAGTTTCCCATCACAATGACAAAGATGTCGAACACAATCACAGTGACCAGATCAGAACTACATTGCACATGATCATGTTTATGTTTTATGGTATTCATTTGTCAAACAATGAGGAAGGAAAAAACTTACTTAAAGCATCAAGAGCAGAAAGCCTGTCCTTAGGATCCTGCCGTAACATCTTCTTTACAAGATCTTTGGCACTGCTGGATATTGAAGGCCATGGATCAGATGAGAAATCAAGTTGACCCCTCAGAATAGAATCAAAAATACCCTGCTCATTCTCTTCAATGGAAAGAGAAGTTTAAGTCATTCTCCTCAGTATAGAATCAAAAGTACAGAGCTCATTCTCTTCAATGGAAAATGAAAAAAAAAAAAAAAAAAAAAAGTTCAAGCCATTCTTATCGCATACTATAGCATAAAATATATGACATAGCATCCAACTTAAATTAAAGACCAATTATGGTCTGTGTATATCCATGAAACAATCCCTGAGAACAAAGCTAAGTCTCAGTTGGAAATACAACTTGGATAACAGAGTAACAAGCTCAGATGTATAAACACAATCAATATGATATTAGCTGAACTAGCTTACACTAATAATTATTTTCTATCATGAAATGCATCTTAATCAATAATCATACATGTATTGACGTCAGTAAGATCCTAACGCAAAAAGATTTTGTTACCTATGATAAACACTGTGATTGTTATATGTATTATGAAGGAAACAGACGAAACCGATAAGTTTTAACTCATGTGATAATCAAAATCTAAATGAAGGACAAAATAATATACCTCCCCAGAACGGTGGAACCCCACTAAGCAGGATGTATAGAATCACTCCAGCACTCCAAATATCAGCCTCAGCACCATAATAACGACGTAACACCTCAGGAGCTACATAATATGCACTTCCAACAAGATCTTTAAAGACTTCTCCTGCATCAAAATATAAATGAGAATGAAGGTTGTGTTCAGCTTAAACAGCCGAACTTCCTATGACAGACCACAATGATGACATTGCTATCATCTTACGATTAAAATGGGGGGGAAAGCCCATTCTTACTAACGCCACATGTAAAACAAATCAACGAAAAAGTCCAAATGAACGTGTCTAGAATCAGGTTAGTTGCATATTTTTGGCCTAAGCTAATATACCATCTCCATTTCAAAGTCTTGATTTTCACAAGGGTACTTGAGTTGGAACGATAGAGTCAACATGGGTAAAATTGTTATCAAAATACTCTAAAAGTAGAAATGTCAAGAAACGCATTTTCCATTCGTTGGAGATAGCATACAGCTCGGATATACACGTAAGACAGCCTACAAATTTGAGATGACAGAGCCCCCTCGGAAGCAAAGATTTCTTTAGGGCTTCAGCCTATCAATTTCAGAGCAACAAATCATTATATCAACGGTAGTTCAGCTGTTGATAAATCTAAAGCAAGTGCCTAACTTCTAGCTTAACTACCTCAGATAATGCAAGAATCAACAACCAGTTCTATAGTCCATTTAAAAAAGGTCTTCCCAAGACTCCAAATCAAAGGTGTCCATCATTCTTGTCTTCCTCAAGGCCTCATATGTGCACATAACTACTTCTAAGCTGGTCTCACTTGAAAACTGCATTCAAGTCCCCATCTAAATGACTAGCCTCGCCACACTCTTAATGGCCAAAAGTTTATTCATTCAATCAAGTAGCATAACCACGAGCACAATAAAACTAAAGTTTACCAGAAAAAGAAAACACTACAACCTCTGTCATGACACTCTCATACCCCAAAGGATCCCAGCGTAAGATACAACAGGAGACACTAGTCTACACACGCATGATTTACAATTGAGCCCACATTTACATTATAAATATTCTCAAATTTGAAGTGTCTAATCTATTGTGTAAGACTCTGTCTAAAGACCGAAACAAGTTTCTGATCTACAGATCGGGAAACGGACCTGACTTGGAGAAGATAGGAGACCAGTCCTTAGCTTAACGTGAAAATGAGTATGTGTCCTAGTTTCTTGTTTGCCAATTTCCTGAAAATTATGCATGTTTTGGCACTAAAGTCAACTATTATGTAACAAAGTCCTCATAAGTTTCAATCATATCCTGTAATCTCCAATTATAGTCCTAGGGGCTAGGGACACTAGGGTATGTACTGGTTAATTTTGACACAATTTTGGAAAAATATAAAATGACCTCCGGAATGCCTTTTTAGTGGAGTATAAGTCAAGCCGAAACCTCATTTTGGGCCTCACCTTGTAATTTGATGAAAATTAGTAGGGCTATCCATAATGGCCTTTGAGAACTCTAAAGGAATCAATAAATTGGACATACACGTATTATTTGTGAGACATGTATCGAATCTATCCTTATGATGGAATAAAACCCTCATTAGCTCCAATCATACTTCATGGGACATGTAACGGTCATTGAAAACACATTTTCCAAAAACAAAAATGACCACCCAAAGGCTGTTTTATAGGACTACAAGTCAAGTTCAATCCCATTTCGAGGCCAGGGCTTGAATTTTTTTTTTAAAGGATGGCTTATGAGACCTAAGATTAAATAAACAATATCCCAAACGAGTGGTTTTGTCCACGCATATTATTCCAGTGACATGTATTAATTCTACCAATATGATGGAAAAAAGTTCTTATAAACTCAAATCCTATTCCCAGGGACACTAGGCATATGTAATGGTTACTTTAGACATGTTTTTACAAAAAATATAAAAAATTGACCCTGAACATTTTTTAGTGGACTATAATAGTCACGTCAAAACCTCATTTCAGGTCCCTGCTCAAAATTTGATGAAGATTAGTAGGATTCATCTTAAAAAGTCATAGCGGCCTATGAGACCTCAAATAAAGCAATCAATAGCTCATATCATACGTTTTGTCTATGGTTAAAATGTCCATATCATTTGTGAGATATGTGTTAGACCCATTGATATGAACGAATAACGTTTTCATAAGCTCCAATCACACTCTTAATTACACTAAAGGTACGTAATGATCACTTTTGGAGTATTTTTGTAAAATAAAGTTGACTCCCAGAGGGTTTTTTTAGTAACACCATTTCGGGAAACAACCTGCAAATTTGACGAAAATTGTAGGGAGGGATCAAAAAGAATCGTAATGGCCTCCCGAGACCTTGATCAAAATAATTAAAACTCCCTCCATCCCACAATAAACTTCATACCTCCTTTTTGGACACTATTCATGAGCAAAAATAGATCTCATAATTTTTCATGAAATAATCATATGGGATATTGTTTGATTCGTCTTAATGAGTAGATCAAGAATATTAAACTTTTATAATTTTTGCTAATATATAACTAAAGATATTTAACATATAAAATTGTATTGGTAAATGTGCAAAAAGCAACTATAAAGTTTATTGTGGGATGAAGGATAGCAACTCATACTATGGGATTTGCCCATGGTGCACGTGCCCATCTAATTTGTGAGACATGTAGAAAACCAATCGATATAATGAATACAACTCTCATAAACTCCAATCACATTCATTAGGACACTAGAGTATGTAATGGTAGTTTTTGGCACGTTTTTTTAAAAAGTGACCTCTATAAGGCTTTTTTAGTACGCTATATTAGTCATGGTGTCCTACATGCAAGATGAAAAAAAGAAAATAGCACATGGGTTGTCACAAGTCCCAACCCAAAAGCAAGGGCGGCGTTTCCGTTATAAAAGTGTACAAAATCTTACCAAATAAGGAAATTGGGTCATCCTATTGGGAGTTTGCGACACCGTAAAAAGGAATATGGGGCTACTAGGGGGGAGGAGTATGAGATCACCCATACCATGAATTCTATGCATGGTGCATTATCTAGGGGCGTAGACACAACTTTATAACTAAAAATACCTCTTCTAGTAGCCGTAATTGTGTATCCAACCGCACCTAAAAATTGAGTGTGGCACCTGTTCTAGACAGTTTATGTCTATTTCCAGACACAAAAATATCTATTCGGCTATTCCATACATGTTCATTATGATAAACTTTCTTTATTAGAAACACAGGTTCTATTCCATACACTTTTTCGTTATAGTGAGACACTTTTTGTTTGATTCTAGACACAAAAATGTTTATTCCAAATTGTTTTTGTTATTATGAGACACATAGTGACATGCATAGTTATTCTGCCTATTCCGAACACATTTTTGTTATTTCCAAACACATAATTGCTTATTTTAGACAACTGTCGCACCTAATTTTTGTGTGCGGTAGCCGGCCACAAATTTTCCTCCTTGTAGTAACAATTTAAAAAATCTAATAAACCCAAATGAAAGGTTTAAATAATTGAGTCAATCATATTTGCCTCAGCTTTTCACACAGTCACATGGATATATGCCTATCTTTGAGCTGATCGCAAATTCAATCATCAAAAACCAGAATATATAAGAGTAATTTGAGCATCTTTCATGTCACCCACCCGTGACTCAAATCTACATCAACACTTTGACTACGATCATTAATTTGTGGTACGCACACTCCATGACACCCCCTTACATTTTTATATTTTTATTTCGACACCCCCCCCCCCTTATGGTATTTTAGAAAAGAATGTGAGAGGGTTGTATTGAAATTAAGTGTTATCAACATTTTGATTGTATCATTGATTTTCTTATTTGCCACTCTCTACATATACGGAGTAATCTACAGTTCTACACTACACATACCCATATCTCAACTAAGTTAGCTAATCAAGTCGTTGAAAAGGTTGTGTCCACCCCCCTACATTCAAATCTCATTAACATCATTAACCTTTGCGCCTCCTTATCATTGTCAACCAAAAAAGTTGTATTAACCTGGTGGTACCCACTCTCCCGTGACACCCCCTCACATTTTAACTTGAGACCTCTGGTTAAGCTAGAACAACCCCTTACCAGTTGAATTAAGTGCTCTTTGTATTGAAAGTAAGTACTACCTGGTGGCGCAATCTCATTTTCCGTACACTTACAAGAAAAAAGAAAAATATAGATATACGCATACCTGGCTTATAGAAGACGGAGAGACCANNTAAGCGGCGACTGATCATCCGAACTAAGGAACAAAAAATTCTCAGGCTTCAAATCCCGGTGCAAAACCCCCATAGAATGACAGTTATACACAACAGTAACAATCTGCCTAAACAACCTAGCAGCTTGGCGCTCAGAATAGTGACCCTTAGCAATGATCCTATCAAACAACTCGCCGCCAGCGCATAGCTCCATCACCAAGTGTACCGAATGCTTGTCCTCGTACGCCCCCTTGAGCTCAACTATGTTCCGGTGCCCCGTCAAGTGGTGCATGATCTGCACCTCACGGCGAACATCTTCCACATCGTCTTGGTTGATGAGCTTACGCGTGGCAATGGACTTGCACGCGTAGAGCTGTTTAGTGTCCTTGTGGGTTATTAGGTACGTGACCCCGAACTGGCCCCGGCCCAGTTCGCGGCCGAAGATGTAGGTGGAGCGGATGTCGGACATGGGCCGGCCCAGGACCCGGCCCACGTGGGGTTGGGCCGGGTCGGGTTGGTGGGCCGGTGGGGGTGGTGGGTCGTGGTGGTGAGGGGGTGGTGGGGTTGGGGTTGGGGTTGGGGTGGAGGAGATGCCATTGCAGTTGCCCATTCAGGAGAGAGAGAGGGAGAGGAAATGAGTGATGAAGAGACACGGTTTTGGGTTTTGTAGTGTTGTGTTGGGTAAGAAGGG
>CAAKMY010053176.1:3151-14098 GCA_901111285.1 Corrigiola litoralis
TTGGCATATTATTAGTGGTATGGACCATTGGTCCTGGACCACCTAATAATTTCTCCCATCATAGGCAAAAGAAACTTTCCCAAATACCTTTTTTTTCTTAAATTAGTTAATTAGTTTTCCCTCCATTTTTATCACCTAAATATTGTGCATCTGAAAGTAATTTCTCCTATTATTACAGCTAGGAAAAGAGGAAAGTATGGGGTAATCCAAGAAGAAAAACAAAAACTTTTCAACACAATCATGATGGATGATGATGATGAGATGAGGTGGAGGAAGAGTAGTGAGTTCCAACACTGGCCCCACACAACTTAACTCTCTTCACACTCTCACTTCTCTTCACTTCACTTCTCACTTCACTTCACACTTGACTTCACTCTACTCTCTTTCCTCAACACGACCAAAATACTTCACTTCACTTCACTTGACTCCAGATCTGAGTTCACTAACTCCTTTACATTCATCTGGGTAATCTTGTGCTTTTAAGTTTACTCATTTATGTACCACATTGGGTTTGTTGATGTAGCATGTGCTTGTAAAATGGTTAAAGATTGTGTCTTTTTTGGTCTGTGTGATTTGTTTTTAGCTTAAATCAACTTGGTTTTTGCTTATTTTGTTAAATCACCTGTCTTTTTTTGTTTGATGGGGTGTTTTTTTCCATGGTTTTAGCTGGAAAATGGTTAAATATTGCAACTTTTATGCTCAATGTGATTTATTTTTAGCTTAAATCAACTTGGTTTTTACTTAATTTGTTAAAGGACCTGTCTTTTTTTGTTGTGATATTTGAAGTTGATTGTTTTTTTTTCATGGTTTTAGCTTAAAAATGGTTAAAGATTGAACCTTTTATGCTGATTGTGCTTTTTTTCTTACTAAAATGAACTTGGTTTTACTTCATTTGTTAAAGGACCTGCTTTTTGTTTATTTTGGTAGTCTTTCAAGTTGATTGATTGGTGGTGTTTTGTTTGATGGATTGTTTTTTTTTTTGCTTGGATTTGGCTGAAGATTGCATCTTTTATGCTCAATGTGCTTGCTTTTTTGTTGAAATGAACTGGGATTTAGCTTAATTTATTAGAGGATCTGTCTTTTTGTTTTTTGCAATCTTTGAAGTTGGTTGATTGATTGGTAGGCGAATGTTCATGGGATTTTATTTCGATGGCTGATTAGTCATTTGGTGTGGTTTAGCTGATCAATGGCTAAAGATTGTGTCTTTTGTGCAACTTTCTTGATGAATGAACTGGGATTAAGCTGAACATGTAAAAGATCTGTCTTTTTTTAACTATTGTTGAAGTTGATTGATTGGTCTCTTTTGTTGAAGTGATTAGTTTTCCTGGTTGATTAGGTGATTTGTTGGATTTAGCTGGTTAATATGTTGCTTATAAGTTTGAGTGAAGATCTTGATTTTGTCCATGTTTTTGTGAATGTCCTTTAGTTGGGATTAATTAGTGTTTTGATTGATTCTCGACTGTGTTTTATTTTTGTTTGATACTTGACTTTTAGATTGAAAATCTGGGTTTTTTTATCAAGCCTGAACTTTATAATAGTGTATGCAAGTTATTTAATTTGTATCAGTGCATTTAGTAGATATCTTTCTCTTAGGGTCACTTATATATTTACTTGTACTACTATGAATACATTGAAGTGAGTGGGGAGGTAAATGACTTCTAACACTTTACTGTTGGTATCATTAACCCATAAAGTATGAGGGTTTGAGGTTACTAATCATGTCTTTGATTAATGAGTGATGTTAGAGTTCTAAACATGTGGCAGGGTGCTGTAGATGAGCCGCAACTTCAGTACTAGATTGACCTAATCATTGATTTCTAATGCTAAAAGTTAATTATCTATCAGACTATCACATTTCACCTAATATATGTTTCTTTATTGTGTACTTGTAAGCATGTTCCTATACTAGTTGGTAGGGGATAGAAGTGATGGATTTGACTATGGATCCTATTATTGGAATTTGACTGTCAAATCTTTGCTTTTTGTTTAAGTTTCTTTATCATTTTTTAATCTTTTTTTTCCATGATTGTGATTGGCCTTAATTGTAGGAGACAGAATATGGGGAGTATGTGTCTAATGTCTATGTGAGTGTTGAGATTTAATTAATGTGTTATCACTAGCTAAAAGTTATGTAGTGCATTCTATTATTGTGGTTTTTTTTATTCTTTGTATGGTGCTGTGAATGTGGTTTGCTTTTTCCCATTAAATGGGTATCTCTTTCAAGCCAAGAAGCTTATTTGTCTGTTTGTATGCAGGTGCCAAATAGTCTCTGATGTCAATGGCCGTAACGGATGTAGAAAATCCTCTTCTTGGTGAACTTACTTGTGGGTCTTTGCTACAGAAGTTACAGGTAACTAAGCCGAATTGATTCTCAGTCTTGAATCCTGTAGTTATGCTCTCAAGATCTGCTGGTTATGCTTATTGGTTCTGTTAACTTGTTGTAGCAAATATGGGATGAAGTTGGTGAAAGTGATGAAGACAGGGATAAGATGCTTCTCCAGATAGAGCAGGAGTGTTTAAATGTCTACAAAAGGAAGGTCGACTTGGCAGTCAAATCGAGAGCTGAGCTTCTTCAGACCTTGGCTGATGGCAGAGTTGAACTCTCTACTCTCCTGTCTGCTCTTGGAGAAAAAACTATTGTTGGAATGGTTTGTCTTACCATAATGCGACTATCTCAGTATTTTCATAGAAATGAAGTTCAGGAAACTTTTGCTTATGTGTTTGAACTCTGTATCTAAACAGTCTTACATTTCGGTTTTGTGAACAGCCGGAGAAGACTTCTGGAACCATAAAGCAGCAGCTCGCAGCTGTAGCACCAACGTTGGAGAAGTTGTGCAAACAAAAAGAGGAGAGATTGAGAGAGTTCTCTGATGTACAGACACAGATTCAAACTATCTGCGGAGAAATTGCTGGGAAATTGAATTTGAGTGAGCAACCACCAGTGGTTGACGAGTCTGATCTTTCTCTGAAAAAGTTAGAAGAATACCATGCTCAACTTCAAGAGCTTCAGAGAGAAAAGGTATAAATACTCTGCTGTACTGTTAACATACTATCATAATACTATGCCTCTGATGTTACTTACAGTTTATAATTTATTTTTGATGTGACAGAGTGAAAGGCTGCACAAGGTCCTGGAATTTGTGAGCACGGTGCATGATCTTTGTTCTGTCCTTGGTATGGACTTCTACAGCACTGTGACCGAAGTTCATCCAAGTTTGAATGACTCAAATGGTGTGCAGTCAAAAAGCATTAGCAACGAGACTTTGTCTAGGCTCGCTGAGACAGTAATTGCTCTAGAAGAGGACAAGATGCAGAGGCTTCAAAAGGTAAAACATTGAACAGATCCAGCAGAAT
This sequence comes from Corrigiola litoralis, assembly GCA_901111285.1. NCBI lineage: Eukaryota > Viridiplantae > Streptophyta > Magnoliopsida > Caryophyllales > Caryophyllaceae > Corrigiola > Corrigiola litoralis. Next base: position 6,506 of record CAAKMY010053176.1, read on the forward strand.
CCATTTGATACTCTAAAAGCAGTAATCATCGTTCAGTCGATGACATTCCTCCATCCCTAGTTAGGGTTTATGAAATTTGCTTACGCTTTTAACCGAAAGTTTGATAACTTCTTCAATACAAGGTTTGGATGAAGCAATTGAATTTAGTTGACAGACTTGTATGGTTAAAGAAACTTTCCAGCTGTTTCTTCACAGTCAAAACTTTTTGTAGTAATCTAACTTATTGTGCTCCTGTTACACCCTTCTACTTTATGCTCAAATCCAATAAAGTTGTTCCATGCAAAAGTAATCTCGTACATTAACCAATTGTTCATGTTTCTATCTGCAGCTTCAAGAGTTAGCGGGCCAATTGATTGATCTTTGGAATCTAATGGATGCCCCTGAAGATGAGCGTCAACTATTTGATCATGTGACATGTAACATTTCAGCCTCAGTGGATGAGGTGACCATTCCAGGGGCTCTTGCTCTGGACTTGATTGAGCAGGTAGCGGCGATTTACTTTAATTTTGGTTGTTATCTGCAATTGAATGTTACTTGATACTGACATGTTCTTATGTTTTTTCCTAAGGCTGAGGTGGAAGTTGAAAGGCTTGATAATCTAAAATTTAGCCGGATGAAGGAAATCGCCTTCAAGAAACAGGGTGAACTGGAGGAGATATATGCTCGTGCACATATAGAAATTGATACAGAAGCTGCTCGGGAAAAGATTTTGGCAATTATTGATTCTGGGAATGTTGAACCATCAGACTTGATTGCTGACATGGATAGCCAAATCTTGAAGGCCAAAGAAGAGGCTCTTAGCAGGAAAGACATACTGGACAGGGTTGAGAGGTGGATGTCCGCTTGCGAAGAAGAGAGTTGGCTTGAAGATTACATGCGGGTACTTTCTTTATTCTGTCTTGTCTATCTACATTGTGTGCTGTTATCTTGTGCAAGCTGATCCATGATTCAACCACTAAGACGGAATCTTTCACATTAGGATGGAAGATAGTTTGTGTTTTTTATCCTTTGATATTTCGCCCCCAGATTGGTTTTCTTGTCATTTGGGAAGAAAATGTTGTGATGTACTTGGAGTCCTTTTTCTGGCTACATCAGTGGCACATACCTGTGTATTGACTTCTGACTTCTTTGACTGATACAGGATGACAACCGGTATAATGCTAGCAGAGGTGCTCACCTGAATCTTAAGAGGGCAGAGAAGGCCAGAATTCTGGTGAACAAAATCCCAGGTTTGCACAATATTTGATAAAATTTTGTGCTATATTTCCGAGGCTGCCGATGGGTCCTCATAATGCTGATTGTAGAAATTATGAAGTTTTAGTTTGACTGATTGTCACTTGTGGCCTTGCAGCTATGGTCGAGACTTTAGTTGCTAAAACTCGTGCGTGGGAGGAGGAGCGTGAGATAACATTCACATATGATGGTGTTCCCCTGCTTGCAATGTTGGACGAGTATGCCATGCTCAGGCATGAAAGAGAGGAGGAGAAACGCAGGATGAGGGTAAGTGGGACAATCCTAAACAACTGTAGCAGGCTAATTTGCCTTGACATGTATAATCTCGTTAACCTTTGCCAAAAAGATTTCATATTAAGCAAAGCGGTTGAGATCAAAGAACTTTGATGGAGGCTGACTTATCGGAGCTTACCAACTTCCTTGTTACTTTGTGTATTAATTGGCTTCACTGGCAATTATCAAGTCTATACGAACTATTTCATGTCTCTTTTCTGGATGCTGCAGGACCATAAGAAGTACCAAGACCAGATGAGCACTGACCAAGAAGGTCCTTTTGGCTCAAGGCCAAGCCCGGCAAGACCTGGTAGTGCGAAGAAGATAGGACCACGTGCAAATGGAGGCTCCAATGGCACTCCTGGACGACGACTCTCTTTGAACCCCCAAAATGGTAGTCGGTCAGCGAAAGAGGGTAGGAGATCAGACCCCAGGCCAGTAGCTCCTGTCAACTATGTTTCGATATCAAAAGATGATGAAGCCTCCCATATCTCAACTTCCGACACCATCCCTACTACGCCGTAACAGTTGAAACTAGGAGAGGATTCGTAGGTGGTTTATCATCATAGCATAGCTTTAGTTCGCCGTTGTAGGATGGTAACTGTGAACAGTGAGATGTAATCAGAGAGTATTGAGTATATACTGGGCACTGTCTGTGTGTTATATTGTCGTCAAGTAGCTTACTAATTGATGCCGTTCTATTTTCCTCATGTATTATGAAGTGCTGGCTGCACCACTGGAATAGGTCTTATATAACAAATAGCTTAGTTCTGAGCTTTTATATGATTTTTTGTTCTTAGCACTACTTGCTCTAACTTCTAAGCATTTATATAATTATATGGCTTAGATGTCATTTTGACCACGTAGCTTGCAAACTCAAATGTGTTGGTGACATGTAATGTATAGTGTACTGGTACAAGTAGTCAATATCTTACCATTCGAAATTTTGAAGTCACTGAATCTTACTACCCCGACCAGGCGACCAACACAAATTCTAGGATGCGATCAGCATAAGATAACATCGTAAAGATGCAAAAGTAACATTACATGTTATTGTCACTGTTTATGAATTCATTATTGATTGTTTCATACTACTGACTACTTCGTATCTCGTGCGACACTGCTACTACACAATAACACACAATCTAGCGGAAATAAAAACTTAATTTCTTTTAATGCAAAAGTTTGTTGTAAATTTATCCATGAGTGACTAGGGGAAATAAAACTTTGTAACAAGGAAGGCTCATCTTACCACTTAAGGTTCTCAATGCTTATAGTCTTATAGAGTTGATTTAAGGCCTACTTTCCTCATTTTATTTATACTTATTTTCAATTTATAAGAAAAGTTTAAAAAAATAGAAAAATCCTGAATTAGTTCACAAATTATTAAACTATACCCTACTTTTATATTAAAGTAGATGAACTCCTAATAAACCAACATAAATTTTTGAAAAGACCGTTTATTTTTAACAGCCTAACAAAGAGATGTACAAAGTATATTCTCTAATTTAACAGCCCAACATGCTTGGCTTGGGAGCTAGGGTTTAAGAAGGTGCTGGTGTTTATGGATAATGTGATTTGTGTCAATCTCGTGAATGACGATGATGGAACGACGGGCGCCAATAAGCATACTGTGGAGGTTTGTCGAGAACTGGCTTAAAGGGAGGAATGACAAGTTCACATTAGCAGCTATTGTTATAGGGAAGCGAATTTCGCAGCGGATTGGTTAGCCAACCAAGGTGTTATTCAAGCTAGTAAGATGATGATTGTGCCCTCCCCACCTCCAGGATTAGCCACAATTCTTCATGAAGATCTTGAAGGGGTTGCAAGACCTCGTTTAGCTTCGCTTTAAATCCGTAGTTTGTAATGGGGCTTTCCTCTTTTACACCAAAATTAAAAAAAAAAAATTGACTTGGAGGCTTATAGGAGACGTTAAAAACTCATCTACTTTTATAATAAAAGTCCAAGTCACCTTTATAAGAAATCATAAATTTTTAATTTTTTTACAACTCCAAGTCAAATTATAGATTTATATGGGTCGAATTTCAATTTAAAATTATACAGTTCCATAATTGGTATAGGAAAGTTCCTTTTGATAAACAAAGTCTCCAGATCCTTGGTAGCCACGTCAGCATGGGTTCGGAGAGCGAGCCAGCGAAGCTGTTACTCCCGTACCTCCAACGCGCCGACGAGCTGCAGAACCACGAGCCTCTCGTCGCTTACTACTGTAACCAACTAACTAACTAACTAACTAACTTTCATTTTCATTTTCTTTTTCTTTTATTTCTAATCCCTAATTTCCGACGTGGAATTTAATTTGATTTAATTGAATTCAGGTCGGTTGTATGCGATGGATCGCGGGATGAAGATTCCGCAGAGCGAGCGGACTAAGACTACCAGCTCTCTCCTCCTCTCTCTCCTTAAACAACTTGAGAAGGTTGTATTTAATTTTTACTTTTTCATTTTTGTGTATTTTTGTATTTTAGGATATATATATGTGTTTTGGAGAAATGATTTTGTGAAAGGTAGTATTGTGTATTTGTGTTAGTTTTTATTGATTCTGCGCGATTTTTAGCAGAATCTACTAGTTTTAAGCCCTGTGAAATTCACGGGTGTTGTTTCATGATATCTTTATTAGTGAACATTTTTTGGTACTTTTTAATTATACGTGTTTCATAATTTTCATTTGATATTTTTCGTTTCCAATATCATTTTCCAAGTAGAATAAATATAATCTTATTACATTAATTTGCCGTAATCATTAATGTGTACTAATTGAGAGGAGGTTAAGCATTTTGATTGAAAAGGATGTAAAGATTTAATGGAAAAGATAATGTCACATGATGACGTGGCAAAATTCTATGAAAGCTGACATGACACAATATCGTGGCAATAACGCCTTTTAACAATATTGTATTGTATAGATATCATGCTCCCGGGAGTTTGTGCTCCCATTTATTGTACTTTATCTGAAAAGGTACAAGAAAAACACCAAAAGGTTGTATTCATTTTTACTTTTTGATTTTTGATTTTTAATTTTGTGTATTTTAGGATATATATGTGTTTCGGAGAAATGATTTTGTGAAAGGTAGTGTTGTGTTTGTGTTTATTGATTCTGCGCAATTTTTAGCAGAATCTATATCATGCTCCCGGGACCATGTGCTCCCATTGATATTTCTTCTGTGAAAGGTAGTGTTGTGAATTTTAGGATATTTTTACGGTTTGGAGAAATGATTTTGTGGGTTTTTGCGCTTTTTTTGTGTGTAGATAAGGATACATAGGTTTTGGAGATAGGATTGTGTGATTTGTGGAAGGTAGTGCTCTGTTAGTGTTTATTGATTTTGCGCAAGTTTAGTGTGTTGACGAAGTGGTTTTGAAATATGATCCCTAGATGATTGAGAATTGCGAAAGCCGGCCTTTGTTTTAAAACTTTTTAGAAAGCTCTTGTATGAGACCGTCTCATAGTACGAATTTGTTGATTTTTAGTAAGTTCTTGTCAAAAGCACGTTTAGTTTTAGAAAATCTTTGAAGAAGGATGAGCGCTTAGATATTAAGTTGAGGCCATACCACATTCTCACAAGAGATGAACAAGAGATTCTTCATGCTGGTCACAGCAAGGACACATATGCGAGTCCGTGAGGTTTCTTTTTAGCCTGTCGGTGTTACAAAGATATCTGTTATGAATAATTAACCATAGAAACATTCTAATTATTTGCTGAATAGGCAATTTTCAGATAAGGCCCCAATGTTCATCGAGGATTTCGTCCATGTCCTCGCGACTGAACTCTATAGCTGATTTGATGGTGAATCCTTAAAATAAATATCGAGAATAATTCAATAGAAGAGATTTGCTTAAGGGCTTATGAGGGGAGGAAATCTGAAAAGAGCTTCCATCTCCATGCATCTGTGTTGAGGAGATGATTTGGAAATATGAACATTGTGCGGTGATGTGTGATAAATGATTGAGAATTGCGAAAGTCGTACGACCTTTATTATTTTTTGTTAGCTCATGACCATCTCATAGTGTATGACGGTTGAAAAATAGGTAATTTTAATCTTCTAAAGTAAAACCAAAGTGAACATCGGGGCTACTTTTGAAGCGTACACGACTTACTTGAGTAGTAATCCCGTTACATTATGCCATTTGAGAAAGATAATTCAAAAGTCAGAAAGACAGTCCTCCTTTTTTTTCTTTTCATAAGTTCTTGTAGGAGACCTTCTCACTGTATAAGACGGCCGAAAAGTAGGTTATTTGGTCTTCGAAAGTAAAATTAAAGTGAAAATTGTTGGTGTGCGTGAATCTCGTAAGAGTATGTTGTATGTCTTTCCATGCATGCAGATGTATATTCATCTCCAAGTGAAGAAGGACCGTGTTTCCGTAATCCTGTGTGGCTGTGTCAGGTGTATGGTGCAATTGGCACTTAGCAGTTTACTTGATGCGATTGGTATTTGACAAAGTGATTTAGACATTGTATATTGCTCTCAGACAATTCTAGACATGGTGTGTAGTTTTTACTTAGGCTCAAGAAAGTTTTGCTCACACCGTATTTCCCAAAGTTTCTGGAATTACATGTAATTTTGCTCCAGTAATGTTTGGGAATTTCATTTGGTAGGCTTCTATTAATAAATTTTTCTACTAGGCTGCATAGATGCTGCTTCTTAGCTCGGGATTACGGGTGGTTCTACCTCAAATGCATTATTAAGAGTGAGAAAAAGAGGGGGGGGGGGGGGGTTACGGTCTCGACAAATGGTGGCTCTTGAAGGTTATAAGTAAGACGGTAAGGAAGGATAGATATTGATTGAGGCTAAAAGGGACGACACATTATTGCTTCTCATACCATCGTGAATAATGAGCATGTTTAAATTGTTGACCTTCATGTTTTATTGCAACGACATTTTCATTATGTTGTGCTTGTTTGTCAGTTTGGTGCTTATTTGTATGGGTATACTGCAGGATAAAAAATCACTGAAGTTATCACCTGATGACCACTTACACTTGGAAGGATTTGCTTTAAATGTGTTTGCAAAGGCAGACAAGCAAGATCGAGCTGGACGGGCGGACATGTATGAATCTTATATTTCTGAGTTCGTAAATGAGCTGCTGTGGAAAATTTCCATTTAGGATTGTTATATCTCACATGGCTAGAAGCATGTTATCAATGACAGAATAGAAGAACTAATTTTTCTGATTTTCTGTTGTTGTGCGTTCTCTAAATTCCTTCTATTATGGTTTCTGTGTTCTTGTGCAATTGTCTTGTAAGCTTATGCATTGTAGTTGACTGACAGTCTTACACTTTGCTATCCCCCCCGGAAGCTGCTAATGATAGTATTTTCTAGAAAAAATTAGATTTGTGATACCTTTGTATTCTTGTGGTGCTTTATAGTTTCTGTGTTCTCAGTGAAAGTAATTTTTCTAGGCAAATACCCGGAAAATATCTGATTGGACACCCCTCATTTAGTAGCTTCTCCTTTCTTTCTTCTAACCCAATATAGCTTCTCTCCAACTGGCCCGACAAGGGAGCAGGGCAAATGTCATCTCCGCTGCTGTACCGAACAGCCTCTTTCATATATACTTACCTGCAGTGGATAACGGACGCAATACAGACTTACTATGCTCTGTACTGGCCACAACTAACATACATCGCTGGAGAAAGCATCTGAGCGAGCCTCCTTGTCATCCAACGTACCATTTGTATTAATTCTACTAAAAGCATGGTTCAAGTGAGGAATCAACCTGAACTGGAACTTTAGAATGTTTTGATTTTCATTTGCGAGAAACTGGGAGCACAGAATATTAAGTAGGCTTGGTTAATTTCTGCACAAAAGACTGGGAAAGGGGGACCTCTGAATGGTCGCCAATCCACAGATCAGACTTATCAGAACAATTGAAACAATAGTGTCAGAAGAAACATCAATTGAAGAGAGTTCCTTGATCTCTAAATCATGGGGTGGAAATAATTGAAAGTCCCATATATGTTTCTGTCCACAAAAGAAAGCTGTGGTGGGAATATCCTGTCTTGTAGAGTGGGAAGGCTGTGAATGGGAAGGGAAAGAAAGATCCCATCCTGATATCATCTGATTCTCTTA
>CAAKMY010053177.1:6048-35905 GCA_901111285.1 Corrigiola litoralis
TCGGATTGGGTCAATTTCGGATCGGGTCATAACAGGGTCAGGCTGACTTCGGATCGGGTCGGGTCATTTTGGGTCTTCGGGTCAAAATCGGATGTTCGATTCACTTTGGGTCGGGTCATTCGGATCGGATGTTTGGGTCTGGGTCAACTTTGCCAGGTCTACTCAATATCACACATCACTATCATCAATGTTTTCCCCTCCTCGGTCACCAACAACCACTAAAAATGGCGTTATCACAATCTTTACCACTAGATTATCTCTACTCTTTATTCATCTTCTTAATCCTTCGATCTCTCTTAATATTAGATAGATAAGTAAAAACATATTAGTACAATAGAGGAGAAGTCTATCATGGTAAAAGGGAAAAAGAAAATTTTATGTCGTGATATAGAGGCCACTAAATGAGAAATTTTTATTTTATTTTTACTCCCCCTCATCCTCAATATTACATATCACCATCATTAATGTTTCTCTCTCCTCTTATGGTCATCGACAACCACTAACAGTAGTGTCTATATTATCTCTACGATTTAGTCATCATCTTATGAATCCTCCCATCTTTCTTTATATTAGATAGCTAGAGAAGGAAGAACATATTAGTATAACAGAGGAGAAGGTTATTGTGGTAAAAGGGGCAAAGAAATATTCTGTCGTGGTATAAAAGCCACTGAATCTGAAACACAATTCGCCCAACCACGACACTAATCATAAGAATGTCATCTTCCAAAGTCAAACAGTGCTCTCTGATAAACCTTGGAGAGATGAAACTCAAATCAATAGGATTCTCTAAATCTAGAAGAGAATTAGAAGAAGAAAGGAATATATTTTTCTGTGTGGCTGAGAAGCTCAAGGAGGACTTGATATAGCCTTATAGAATCAAAATGGTTGAGAAACATAAGGAATGCAACCAATAAATGTGACTAAATGTGAATAAATGTGAAACGACTAGCAATAAGTTTGCAACCGAAACGTTTTTACACGAGGATAAAAAAGGACGAGCAGTAAAAGTGGATCCCACCACACTATGCATGTGTCGCGAGCTAGACACAACGGTGTGCGCTTGGGGTAGCTCCCTTCTAGCTCACTTAATACTAGGGGTGGACTTGGTATATAAATCATGCAAATAAGTGGTTTTCAATGCGCCCGTGTGAGATTCTATAAAAGCATTGTCTCTCACTTTGCATTACACTAACAATCTAGCACTTATACAAAGGACAAGAGAAGAATATGAGCATATAGGAAAGGCTTAACACTTAATTTTTGGTATCTTTCGATTGAACCCCCATATAATGATATGGAAAATTCTATCATCTAGTAATTAATTGTATCTTTAATTCCTAGAGTTAATAAAAAATTCCAAACACATGTCTTACCTTACAACCCTATTAAGGTCGGCAATAACTCCTTCTCTTAGGAATATATAATTGTAGAGTGAACCTGCTCATGAGAGCTCTCAGAAAAACCTATCTCGTTTTTTCATAGATAGATCCATGTCAACCCTTCTCACTCATGAAGGCGAATCTATCAAGTCCATGAACACATAGACCACCTATGATAGAGCTATAGAATCACCAAAAGGCAAAAACTCATACTCACAAAAGTCAAGTGGTATACCCATCAAATAATTGGTAAGACTTGCGTCATGTTGTTACACTCCTTCACTACCCCCCCCCCACCATCCTCAATATCACACATTCACCGTCACTAATGTCTCCATATCCTCGTATCGTCGGCAACAACCACTAAAAATGGCGGTATCCGTATTTCTACTTTTTAATAATATCCTTCATCCTTTCATCCCTCTTTGTATTATATTGTGAAGGAAAAAATGTTAGTATGATAAAGGCAAAGGACATTGTGGAAAGGGGCAAAGAAATTTACTATGTCATGGTATGGAAGCTACTGAATAAGAAACAAAATTCGCCTAATCATGACACAAACCGCAAGGACGTCGCTTTTTAAGGTCTCAAAGTGATCTCAGAGGTTGTGTGTTGAACCTCCAAGGAGATGGAACTCAATAATATGCTTGAAATCTAGAAGGGAGGAACAATAAAGGAGCGTGTTTTTCTGTGTGATAAGAAACTTCATATAGATTGAATATATAAAGCCTAATGGAATTAAAATGGTTAAGAAAATTTAGGAATGCAATCAATAACCGAAAATGAGTTCATGGAGAGAATCAATCTCTGAATATTGTATAGTCAACCATTTAATAGTGCAAGGTGTTTGCACGAATATTATAAAGTTAGTTCTAGATATGTGAACGTATATTATATATGTTTCACCACTTTATACTCGAAAATTCCCATGTAAGTGATTGTAGATTAAATCAGGTAGTGATATTGAGACGAAACTATCTTAAACAGTAGTTATTTTGATAAAAAGTTATATTAGGTATGTTTTGAGAAAGTGAACTTTATAAGGTGACTCCTATGGCCTTTTCATTTCCCTCGTTTATATTTTCACACCTATCGACGTAGGTTTTGACCATCAATAACTTATGATATAAAATTATATATAATAATATTATAAGGTGTAATATTTAAATGGAAAATTTTCTTAGATTCCCAATTTTGCCTCATCTTTCAGAATTATTTCCATGTTTGGGCTATTTCGGAATAAACCCAAATTTGCCTTATTTTTTCAGACTCTGCTCCCAATAAACGGTTGACTTGTTTGCTTCGTAATAGCCGATTACTCAGTCTTGTGTTGCAGCTTTATTTTTATTTCTTTCAAGTTTGACTTCTCCCTTCCGAATCCCCCCCTCCCTCCCCCGTTTTATGCTCTCCCAACCCAAGTCCACCCCTCCCAAACCACAAATCCACCCCTTTGTATCTTCTTCCTCCATTGCCCCAATCCCTTATGTACACTCCTGCCTCTATTCCTCGTCTGAAAATACTTTTCTCTTTCCTCGCTAGCCCGCCTACCTCTGGCGTTATCATCATATTTATCCCTTCATACTTAGACCATCATCTTACCACTAACATCATTCACCTCTACAATCATCATCTTCCTCACACTCATCCCGCCTACACACTCGATTGTTTACATTTTTACTCTTCAATGACATGGTGGTGTTAATGACCCTTCAACGTGTGATTCCTCATATACCACTACCAATCACTCTTCTCCTGATTTGTGCCCTTTTCTCACCTTCTTCTCCTTATTCGGATTTTGGAAGTTCCATTTTCAATATGATTTTAAGTAAAGGTATGACTTCAACGAGTATTTGAGGTGTTTCGATTGATATGGGATGTGGGTTTGTTTGTTTGTATCTAATTTAGAATTAGCCATTTTGCTTGATTTAGTTTATCTGTTGTTGGGTTATTTTAATTTCACTTTGATCTTAATTTGGAGTGTTTGGGTTGTGGTTCTTAGGTCTTGGGGTGCGGTTTATGGGGTTATGCAAAGGTGATTTGGATGTTGTGGGTTGGTGGTCTTGGGGATATTGTGCTGAGAAGTTGTTGGGTAGTTATGGTGCTAGGGTGGGGGATGAAGAATAGAGAAAGAGTGTGCTTCTAAGTAAGTATGGGGATGAGATTAATTACCCATTTACCTATAGTGTATCCATGTCAAAGGTGAGATTGCTTGCAAGGAGATGAAAGAAGGAGATGAGAAAAAATAAAATAGTGTTAATGGAGGAGGAGTAACAAAGAAGTGTTAATGGAGGAGGGAGAAAAGAGTAGTGTTAATAAAGAGGAGAAAGAACCAAGGGGGTTATTAACAAAAATTTGTTTAAATATGTGAAGGTGTGTACTAATTCTTTCGCCACAGTTGAAAAGGAATGTTTTCTGTACGAGTTTAAAAGTGGTTAGTCTAGTGCCACGTTAGAGGTTGTAACTAGCTAATTTGCAACTAATAGGTAAACATGTAAACATGATAAAAAAATCAGAATATGAGGCCAACTTTGGAATATTCCGGAAAACCCAAATCATCAAGATCTACATGGATCCATGTCTTCATCTCTATCCGGATAGATATGTCCCTATGAGCGACTATGCCGATCTTAAAATATTTTGACCACGTCCTTCTCCGCTCCGAAAAGAAAGGTCTGGATCTTTAAATCTTAGAGTAAGTGTGTTGTTAAGTTTGTTCCAAGATAGAAATGGATTTTTGGCTTTGAACATATTGGGAAAATATTGACTTGTACTTGATTTGTTGAAAGAAAGAAATCGGTTAGTCGATGGCTTGGAAATACTTCGGTGAGTACAGTGAGGCGACAAAACTTGGCATTTCATGCTTTTCTCATTCATACAAGCCCGAATTAGAATATCGTATGATAAGAACATACTTCTCAAACTAATATCCCCGAATTTTATGAAATTTTAACAGTAAAGCCGGAAAGCAGGACTGTCCCAAAAGCGTCTTTATCCTTTCTTTTATACGCTAGCAAAAATGTGTCTTGCCTTAGGTCAATAAGGAATTTAGGGATGCAAAAAAGAGATTTTTTGCCATGAGACTATGAATGATGGGGTTATAAACAAATTCTTTAGTTTTAACGAATTTTTTCAAAGATTCTCAAAGAACATACGGCGTGCTAGTTATGATAAATTAGTTATCGAGATGGAATCAGCCTACGATGGTTGTCATTATTTTGTCGCCCGGACTTCCGAGGTTGAATCTACCTTTGGGAATAATTTTAGAAGATGAAGCAAACTTGGGATTGTTCTCACGAAATTTTCCTATTTAAATTCGTATTGGACATTACTTCATATAATTAATTTTCTATAGTGTTATCAATTCTATAATCTATTTGTCCCCACTAATCTCTTAGAGCACCTACAATAGTGAACAAAAAAGTGTTCTTGGAAGAACAAAAAATAACTAAGAACATCAAAAATCATCCACAATGGTGAACATTTGTTACTCTTAGCTAAGAAGAAAATGTCGCTAGAACCAATCACATCAAAAATGTCTATTAGAACGAACAAATGGACGAACAAAAACTGATGGGCCCGCATGAGTGGAAGAAAAGCAAAGAAAATAGGGAAAAGGAAGGGGGGCATGAGTGATTTACAAACAAAGTGAAAACAAAGCAACATGCATCACAAGGAAGGTTAAACGCATGAGATAAGGGGGAGAGGGACCGGTCCGCCTGCGTGGCAGCAAACCCAGTTTGCTTTCGCGACAAGTGGTGTTGATCCATTATCTAACGGATTTCTTGCAAATAAAATTAAATAGTTAATTCCGAAAAATATATCTATATTTAAAAAAATAAAATTTATACCAACATTCATATTTTTTCCTCCTCTATAAAATGAGACTCATTTTTGCAATATTTTGACATATGTTAAAAAACAAATATGAGAGAGAAAATAAGAACAAATTTTTGGTGTTCACCATTGTGGGGAATCGTTGTGATGGTGCTTATTAAGAACAAAGGGTGATGTAGAAGAGTGAGAAAGGCTTTAAGAACAAAAAATTTGTTCACCATTGTAGATGCTTCTATGCCATTGCAGACATTCACGTTCATACATGAGCTTTCAAGTATATTGCATAGTTGTTAATGGACTCATCGTATAACCTTCCTAATTTTTTGTAAGATATTTTAAACAAGTCTCAATGCGTGGTTGACATCAAGTAAAGAAAGTATCTGGCTCTTAGTTGTGTCTACATGATTGGGAATCATAGTACTATTACTTAATTCCTTCATCCTCTGAAATTGTTCATACTCTTCAGAATAACTTTAACTAGTTGGTTTTACCCCTCTTATAATCTCATTATAAGTCGATTGATTAACCTTATTTTAATTCCAAGATCTTATTATGGTTTGTGTGAATTAAGCTAAGAAAAGCAAGTAACAACCAATTAGCTTACATAATCTTGAACCTTGATCAACCGAAATAATTAATTGGTGATTTCCTGAGCTACGATCAGTATTGATCCTCCTTCCCACACCTTCTTAAGCTTTTAAAATCTTCAAGCCCCTAAGGATAAAAGGCCTCCTTAGGTGAGAACCCAAAGATCACCAACCTCTAAGATCAACTCTTGTCTTGCTAGAAACTTAAGATGATCAACCCTTAAACCTACACTAAACACTATAACCTTATATGTTTTGTGATCTAGATATTATAAGGATTCTAAAAATGTGATTGCATGCAAGTTTTGATAAACAAATCTTACTCTAGTTTCCCTAAGAATTTTGATTAAGGAGGAGAAAACAAGAAAGGAAATTCTCTTGTTCTAACGTTCTCATTTTGTGATATAGAAAATCTGATTTTTGAATGTGAATTGTGTTGTACAAGACTTACTCAAGTCTTGTTCTCTTGCCTCTCTATGCCTCGATATAGAGAGAGAGCAAGTGATCAAGTTGCCAACTTGCAACTTAAATAATATGACTGGATTTTATCTCCAACTTCCACTAAGTCATTTCTAGATCAATTGTAAGTAAACAATACTAATCAATTTGTTACATCTAATGTAACATCTACATTAATTGTTAATCACTCAACCACAATTATAACTAACTCCTAGTTATAAATAAAGTCTCACTTTGTAATTAGAGTTTACGTGAATTGGTTTATAGTTTATTATCGTATAAAAAATTACTAAACTGATTTACCCGAACTCGAGTTCTAAACGCGCACAATCACATATTAATTAGCTAACCCTTAGCCATCCTTATCGGATACAACCACGTATCTCGTATACGCATCGTATTTTAGGAGTAGATTCACCTTTTAGGTGTGACCTTAGAAATCGGTTGATTATCGTCGTCACTCGACAGTAATGTTAAACCCTAGCAGGCCAATCATTACTGACATACGATCATCAACCGATTAAATGAAATATTATCTAATGATAATAACAAACCCAGTATTATTCTAATTGAGATTTTTTAACGTAATAACACTTGTCGAAGGACGTTACTCTAACATAACCATCCAAGACCTGTCCATTATCTCAACTCCCAAAATTTGAAAAGGACATTGAGATTTTTTTTACACCAATTGAGTGTCTCATTAGTCATTAGTTTATCATTCCTTCCTTCATATTTGTAAGCACCACTCTTTCACATCCAAGATACACTTGTCTCTTACCTAATGCATTTGCTATCTACGTTCGTATGAAACATTTCATCTGTCAATAAATAACAATCAACATTTTTTATATATTTGTTTTTCACAATTCAGATTATTGAGCAAAACATAGACTTAGAAGACCATAAAAATGTTGAGACAAAAGGGAGTGTTAGCCCTACTGACGGTCTTCATATGACACCTTACCCCTCCTTCGGTTGGGTGGATCGACAACCCTTTTTGTCTTTTTTATGTGGCCATCTTTTTCATCTTAAATGTGCGCACGCACAAAGTCGCTGATAAGTCAACCTCATGATTGGGGTGAGAGAGCTATAACCACTTGAGCTAATTCTTAAGCATTATTTGTCATGAAGTTCACTAGTTCAGTCCTAGCCTCAATCTGTGGGTAAGAGCAATAAGAGCTGCCAGAGATAAGAAAAGATACAGTGACGGCGAGCGTACCACAATGGCGAAAAGGCCCCTCTGGTTATCATTTGCAGGATGCAAGCTAAATGTTCGATGATATGTCTAAACGAGTTTAGTGAACTATCTTGCTAGAAATATCAAAGTTGCAGACAATACCTGCGCTTTTATCAACAACTCTATGGAAATGTATACAAATTCCTTAACCCTCATCAACCCCTTATCATTAGGGTAGATATTGTGTATATTTACATATATAATACATACGGAGTATATATATATATATATGTACAATGTGGAGACCAAAACATCAAAAATAAAAGTCGAAAACAGTTACTTTGATGAAGATGATGCGGAAGATGATAAAATGGGTGACCAGGCATGACAAGTACACCTAGGATTATGTATAACCCTCTTTCTCTCAATATCAAGCTTAGAGCAGAAGAGACAAAATTTTCGGTGTTTGCCTTCGCCTTCCATGTCATCTTCATCATCATCATCATCTTCATCGTCAATGTAGCTAAAAATTTCAAACAATTGATGCCCAACACCGTCTTCTGGTCGAAGTTCTCCTTCATACAAGATAGTATCATTAAACCCACATGCTGAAAGAATCACCGCGGCAATTTTATCCACTTGTGTTATGTACCATTTCCTCCCTCTCTTCCAGAACATAAGAGGGGCAATAACTAGTCCTGCCCCTGTACCGAATCCACTTCCAAGCAATATGAACTGCCAGTCGAACCCTTCTTGAAGACTTGATTTGCTCTCTTTTACTGATGCTGTTTTTGAGGGTTCTGAACTTGAGCAGAGCTTTGGTAAAGGTGCTCCGCATAGTCCTGGATTTCCTGTAAAGGATGTTGCTTCAAATGATTGAAGCTGAGTGCCTCTTGGGATCATCCCTACCAATTTGTTGAAGGACAAGTTTAAAACTCCAAGGAAATTGAGTGCCGTGAGCTGTGTGGGAATGCTGCCACTCAGTTTGTTATGTGAGAGGTCCAGTGACTCTAATGTACTGAGATTCCCAATGGAAAATGGGATTGAGCCTGTGAAGCCATTGTATGATAAGTTGAGGACTATGAGTGTGCTAAGATTTCCTATTGCTTCTGGTATTTCCCCGTGAAAATCATTGCTCGACAAATCAATGCATTTGAAGAGAGTAAGGATCTTCTGCAGCTTGACCTCTGTACCCTTTACGGTAACGATAACCATATTTTGGTAGTAGATACTGTCAAGTTGTAGGACAGGAAATAGCAACTGTGTGATACTTGATTGTGGATCATATCCTGTTGTCATCAGTGCTGTCAAGTTCGAGAAGCAGTCTGCAGTTATCTCACCATTGAAATAATTGGACGCTATGTCAACAATTTGCAGCATTGGCCAGCTCGTATTGCTCCGCTTGCATGCAATGGACCCATGAAACTTGTTGTTTCTCAGAACAAGTATTCTCAACTTAATGGAACCCCTCAACCAGCAAGGAAATGTATCAGACAGTTGATTATTTCCAAGGTCTAACACCTCTAACAGCTTGCAGTTGGCCAGTGATCTTGGAACCTGCCCTTGGAGAGAGTTATTACCAATATCAATAGTACTTAAATGGCATCCTCCTGGAAACTCACTGATGATGGTTCCGGTAAGCTTATTTTCCCTTAGATTTAATACCCCCAGGGTTGAAGTCATTTTGATTATGCAATCAGGAATTGTGCCATTCAGAAGATTGTATGACATGTCAAGAACTTGTAGAGTAGTGGCATTGCATAATGTTATAGGAATCTCTTGAGATATATTGTTTCTTGAAAACGAGAGATAAGTAGTAAATACAAGAGAATTACCTATGTGAGGGCTGATGGAAGTGAAGTTATTGTGAGAGTAGTCCAAATAAACCGCTGTAAACGATGACAGTGCTGGAATTTCTCCTTGAATCTTGTTGGAGTGAATGTCTAGCACGCTCAGAAATGGAGTTTGTGGAAAAGGCTGCTCGAGAGATGCAAAGTTGTTGCATGAAAGGTTTAAGGAGGCTAAGGACCCATTACCAACCATCCAAATCCAATTTGGTATCGCGCCACTGATGTTGTTGTTTGAGAGGTCAAGATATTGTAACTTAAACTGGTATTTCAAGAATTCAGGTAAGACAGACAAATTACACGAACCGAGTCTTAGTGTGCTCAATTGAGGAAAGGCTGAGAAATTGGCACTGTCATTTACGATCACTGACAAGCTGTTAGATGAGAGCTCGAAACTAGAGAGGTTCCTTAGCTGTTGTATTACACTCAACTTGAAGGTGCCAGTGAAATTGTTGGAGGAAAGTTTTAGGGTTTTTAGACTTATCAATCCCAAAAGTGGATTAGGGACTGAACCATTTAGTTTATTGTTGCTCAGATCCAGAGTATTGAGAATCGAAGAGGACATGTTCTTCAGTTCTCTGAGTTGCCCACTGAACCCATTTTGAGATAGTACCATCTGCTGCAGCAAAGGCAAGGAAAATAGATCCTTGGGGATGCTCCCATTCAGTAAATTGTCACTTAAGTCAAGATCTACCAAATTTGAGAGGCTTGCCCAATCTGTAGATGCAAGTGAGCTGCTTAACATATTATCCCTAAGATGCAGGTACTTAAGATTCTTTGCTGATGAGAACGAGGGAATCGAGCCAGAAAAACTGTTGAATGACAAGTCTACATGCACAAGTTGGTTGAGCCTTTCCATTGAAGGAATGGGCCCGCTAAAACCGCAGTTCACTAACTCGATTCTCTGCAACTGCGTCAAATCACCAACAGAATTTGGCAGCAACCCAGAAAAGTCTGTGTAGCTGAGAACTAATGTTTGAAGAGAGGCACTCAATGGATATTCAGGCAGTGTACCTTGAAGCAAACTATTGTATGATAAGTCCAGGCTTCTTAATGTGGGCACCATCAGAATTTTCCGAGGAAATGTTCCTATGAGGTTGCAGCTACTTAGCTTCAGCAACGTTAGATTTCTAAAGTTGGCTATAAAGTCCGGGACTGGAGCAACTAAATCATTCTGGTCAAGACGAATCTCTGAAAGCGAGTGCAAGTTTCCGAGGGATGGATCAATTTTACCTGAAAGATTGCTGTTGGACAAGCTCAGATACTGCAGATTAGGCACTGAAGTAGACAATGTTTTGCACCATTCTGACCCACTAGCAGAAAGGCTAACGCCATTGAGATAGAGTCCTCTAAGATTGGTAAGATTTCGGACTAGCGCCGCCAAACTTGGGTTCTCCAATTTGAGTTGGCCAAGTCCGAAGAAGTAAGAAGTAGAAAGATCAAGAGTAACCAAGTTCACCAGTTGTGAGATCTCCATTGGGATTTGCCCGACAAAGCCGGCATTGGACAGATTCAGGTAAGTCAGACCAGAAAGCTTCCCAAGTGCTGGTGGAATTTCTGCATTGCTGAAACTGTTGTTTGCCAAATTCAGACTCTGAAGGAACTGCAGACTGAACAAGCTACTTGATTCGCCAATGGCACCGGTTATTGATTCGCCACACAAGTCTATACCAATAACATGTCCTGTTGAACTGTTGCATTGAACACCATTCCACTGACAACAATCTGAGGCTTCATTCCAAGAAGCTAATCTGAGTGATCTGGATGCATTGAAGTTGAGGCTCCTCCTCAGTTGGAGCAGCAACGATTGTTGATCTTTAAGACATATGCTTGATGCCAACTGGGTATTGATCAGAGTGAGTATTTGTATAAAGGGTATCCAAAACAACCATAAGATCACTGAGTATTTCATTGAACACCTTTTTCAGGGATGTCCATCAAACTGAAGCATGAAGTGATGATAGAAATAGAGCTTGTTTTGGGTCTTCTTAAGTTCATTGGCTCATTTACTTTGATCTTATTGCTTCTAGATATCTGGCTAGAAAAAGACTAGATTGGAAATTTGGTGTATTGTACCTGTAAGATAACTGCAAAGCTGTGTAAAGAGTGGTTCGTTAGACTTTGAAGAATGTTGAAGAAGAATACAAGATTACATGTTTTTCGAATAGTCAAATAAACTAAGTATCGTCAAAGTAAACAGCGTGCTACATTAGTGTTAGAAAACCAGATGTGGAAGTAGCCGCGTTCTTTTTGTCGGCTGGTTGGATTATTTGTCTATACTAATGACTTTTCAAAATTACTCATTGAACTTGGAATTCCGAAGCTTATGCCAAGAAAAATCCATCCAAACAATTCCAATTTTACCTGTCAGTCACTAGTAGTCTCCACTCTCCAGTCAGCTAAACAATTTCAAAAGCGCTAATGCGGAAACACAACAGAAGCAGACTATATAACGTACTGCCAATCATACTAACGATCACATTTAGCTAGCACAACAAAATGTGTTCCACATTTACTCCGTAGTATTCATTGAAATACATACTCAGTATGATACAAAGAAGAAACCATATAATCTAATTTAATTCTGTCCATTCAAATTAAAGGTAAATTAATTATCCATAATACGAGAAAGTAAATTAATTAAACAGTAGGTAACTTTTACAAATCAAAACCCAACATTGTTCCAAAGCTCTCATCATGCCAAAGTAATACGGCGTACAATTAAAAAATACGTTCCGTAATTGATCCAACACATATTGTGAAACTTCCAACAATCCAAGAAATTAGTAAAATGAGATCACATCGCCGCTACGCCGATCATACATATCTTCATTTAACCAACGAACTAAGACTTTTGCTTAGTGGTGTCATCCTGCAGCTCCTCCTCCATATTGTTATTCACCTACAAGATGAAAATAACACCTATAAGTATATTATCTCCTACATGACACATGAAGGAGCCTATTGAATCTATCGATATTTTGACAGCACTTTCCCTAAAATAGGTCATTTTCCAATCATCAATAACCTGAGAAATCAAGCATATTTATAAAATATAAAGCTATCTGACAAGAGTAGGTTTCATTCTTGGCAACCAGACCAACCCTCCAAACATCAACCCAATTAGAACTTCCACATAGCAACCAAACATCAACACGACAGAACTTCCACATTACAACCAAGCATCAACCCAACAAGTACCTCAATACACAACTTTCATAATCCATCAATCAAAACATCAACTTCACCACAAAGTTTTTCGTTTATATAATACTTCAAATTTTAAGAACAAACAACAGATGTAATAGTACCTGATCATTGAAAGAATTAGTCCCAACTGAAGATTGGTCATTTTGCTCAACAACTTGTTGCAACTGACCGCTAGAAGTATCACATGGATCAACTCTGATGTGAAACTGAGGAACCACAATATTCATGGTCGGGTTTGCTGCTTGTAGTTGAGATAAAATTATTTTTGCCACATCGTGAGCAACCTCTGAAATTAAATCCGACTTAATGCTCTCTAAGAATTCTATAGGTATGATGTAGTCTCCCTTTGCCTTCTTTTTCGGAGTAGTGTGAGTCACCCTACGCCGACGAAGCCGCACTCGCCCCTTGCTCTCATCCTTCTTTATCACTGCATAGTAAGGATCAAGTGAGGCGCTGCTTTCCCCATGCTCATGTGTTGATTCAAGTTCCGTCATTTCTGATTTTGGACTCAAACCATGACAAATCGTCATTTTTTATTTTGTACCCAAACCATGACAAATCACATGGTCTTTCACCTCATTTCGACGATACCAATGACGATCCTCGCATTTTTTACATGGGCAGACAATTTGGTCTCCTACCGCATTTGTTATGAAAGCTTTATCGAGATATTCGTCTAACCCTTTTTTAAACTCATCAGTATACCTTGGTACAAATCGCCAGTCAATGCTTGCTCTATCCATGTCCTAAAGTTATTCATAAGAGAGTAGAAGTAATTGGCATATTTCCTTTAACACTTGCGACAAACAAAAACTATAAAGATGTAGAACTAACAACTTCAGAATTACAAGAATAGAAACCAATAAATCTCTGACTTTTGCATTGAGAAAAGACTCAAGAAGATTTTACTTCCCTAACCTAATGAGTGAACCACGAGATAGCTAGCTAACTGGAGGTAAATACAAACGCAGATGTTTTTGACTTTTCAGTAATACACACAGCTAGTTAGCAAGTCACTTTACAAAAGTTCAGGTGCTCAGGTCCAAACCAGTACTAAATATCTAAAGTTTAGGTAACTTTAAAAATGCAAGAGCAGAAGAGTCATTAAGGCCAACTAATAGCTAACATCAGCTTAAAATCCAAGCACCTGCATCTGAAGAGCCAGTTAATACACACCAAAGAAGCAACACTAAACAGATTTTGAAACATGAGGGATAATGTCATAACAGTACAGAGACAAAAGGTGCTGAGGAATGCCCAGATATCCCTAACAAAAGCAAAAGTCAATCCTCACATATCTGATGTGTAACTTGATATCTGTTCATTACATTTCTAACCAATTTAACCACAAAACAACAACACTAACATATCTGATAACTTATCGTCCAAGACGACGCTATGTTGGAGCTAAGGTGGGCTAAGGCCCTCCCAAAATGTGGGTTTTATCTTTACTAATTATACATATAACTAGTTTGTTTGCTACTCGTATTAAGTAATGGACTAGCCCCTATCCAAAATCCTACCCTAGTAGCGCCCATCACAAAATACCCATCAATGGCCCATTTGTCATCTACTTCTAACTTCGCCTCTACTTATGGTAGACTGGTAGAGTGGTAGTAATGTTGGGTCAAGGTGATATGTGATTTGTGCAAAGTGTGCTACAACTACAAGTATGGGTGTAAATGGACGTGACAACTCACGAGATACTCGAGATTGACTCGGTCAAAGCTCGGTCAATACTCGACTAGCAAAAGCTTGACTCGAGTTTCTAACGAGCCTACCCCAGTAGGCCGAAGCTCGACTCGAAAAGCTCGTGACACACTCAAATATTGAAAAAACATATAAATTAGTATCTATATTGTACAAAAATAGTTTTTACTTAGTCCTAGTTTTCTCTTTTACATAAATATATGATATTTACGAAGTTTTCAAAATATACATATGCTTCTATAAACAAAGAAAGGTTATTTCTTCCACTCAAATAAATAAAAATTAAAGTAACGACGGAAAATTGCGAGCCAAAACTGAGATCTACGGGAGCTTCGAGCTTCAATAAAGTAAATGATGAATTGAATTAAAAAAAAAAAAGTAAATGATTTGAGGGCACATACCTTGAGATTTAAGAAACTATCGGCCAAGCTGTGAAGGGCAAGTATGCTGGTGGAGGAGTAAGGGAATTTTATTTTAGGGGTTGTTAATCAATTTTATTTCAGGGCACATAGTACCAATTATGGATTTATGCTAGTCG
Source organism: Corrigiola litoralis (assembly GCA_901111285.1). Taxonomy (NCBI): domain Eukaryota; kingdom Viridiplantae; phylum Streptophyta; class Magnoliopsida; order Caryophyllales; family Caryophyllaceae; genus Corrigiola; species Corrigiola litoralis. Next base: position 20,793 of record CAAKMY010053177.1, read on the forward strand.
GGAACCGTTGCATTAGCTAATGTTTTTGCTTTCATGGCGCCAAGCACAACTTCTCAATGGCACTAGCTTTTTAACTATGTCCAAAAACTACTCAATCCATTTTTACCAATTCTTTATATTGGGTTTGACACATTTTTTAAGAAAAAGGTATTAAAACCAAATAGGTGGGACTAAAATAAATTTGTTTACATAAAGTGACTAAATGGAAAATGTTTAAAAGGAAATTTGATTGCATAAAGTTATTTCTCTCCTGTGACAAATGGGTCATTCGGTGGCATTTTTGTTGTTTGAATTACGTTATTAGAACAAAAAATGTTATTTTCGAAAAATGTAAAAAATCGATAAAAAATGGAGGGAATACAATCTACCCCAGGCAAAAAGTATTGCCAAATAATCACATAGGTCAAGGCCTCTTTGGTTGCAATTTTTCCCTAAACTTAGGAGTCTAAGTTACTTCATCAGGAATAATTTCAGAGATATCAACCCCATGTATCACATACAACTCAATCAACCCCATTAGCTTAATATGCCCAGCCATCTCCAACACTTGTTGTCTACAAACATCCTTTTTAGTCCTTTCTCCATGCCCATTCCAGGAACGAGATAATAAATCTAATTAATCTTTGTATATTTGTCACATTTTTTAGCCAATTACTCTAAATACCAATAACAAAGCTCATCTGGATCAACAAAAGGATAAACTCCACATCTACCACCAATATACTCCACCTTAAAATCAACTTCACTTGTTTCATACTTTCATCATTTTTGATCACCTTGACAATTAAATTCAAAGTCAATAGGTTGAATTGTTACAGTTAAACTAATAATTTCATGTTCAATTCAAATTATACACCAACTCATACAAAAGGTTGTCACTTTGTCAACTAGGAGTAATCAAGACACGCTTGAGCAACATAGTTGGGCGCCACATAACCAGTATGAATAAAATTGCTAGTATGCTCATCTTTAACAAATACATTACAAAAGCATAGATACGCAAATTAATCCCAATTTCTGAAACCCTATTTCTGTACAAATTATAGCAAATATACCCAACTTAAATGACTTATTTCTACATGAAATATAATTGAACATGTGTTTTGCTTCCTTACTACAAATAGTATGAGGGATTGACTGCTACTTTTGTTACTGGTAGTTACTTGTCTATCTCAATAATCAATTCGTTCAAGTACAGAAAAACAATGAGGGGATGGTTAGGGTGAATTGATTGTTTTTCAATTGAATAAGAGAGATAAGAGGGAATGGAAGTTAATGAGTTGGGAGGGAAACAATATCTGGGTCATTTGATAGGGAAAAGAGAGCCAATTATGAGTTTTGGGTGCCACGTAGACTTTCACAACACTCCGGACTTGGATTGACTAATTCGGGAGCAACAGAAGAAAAAATGAATACAATTTAGAAATATTTTTGCCAATTCCATAGTTAGGATTATTTGGAATCAACGCGCTATATATAGTTGGGATTATTCTAAGTCAATCTTTCTATAACTTTTGTATAATACATTAATAATAGTAACATAAATAATTAATTAATGGAGATCTCTTGAAAAAACACGGTATTGTTGACCCGTAAACTTACCCGCCCGATACCATCCCATACACTCGAACCCGTGTCCACCCGACCCGAACTCTAAATTTTACAGCATAGAAATTCCAACCGAATTAACACATTACATTTCCTGCAAATACCAAAATGAACCAATTTAAACAAATTGTGAAATCCTTTGGTTAATAGTGAACTAATGAAAGACTAGTCAGTCGTTACAAAAATGAATACTGATGATTCCAACTCTAAACAAGGTAAATAATATAGACCCACCTTTTGTTTTTACATTTTCTGCTGTCACATATCCATGGATACTTACTGTATGTTTCTTGGTATTATACTGAGTTGTGCACTTGAATATCAATGATCAATCTTATAATTATTGGTTTGATTGAAAAATGGATAATTATGGGTTTTTGTGACATTAATCAAGGTAATAATGGAGAAGAAAAGGGAAAAGCTTTGGTGGTGATAATGGTGGGTGCACCTGGAAGTGGCAAGTCTACCTTTTGTGATCATGTCATGGGCGCCTCTTCTCGTCCATGGGTTCGCATTTGCCAGGTCTCTTTGTTTGTATCTATGATTGTTGCTTACATTTAATGTGGCCATGTGGGGATTTTGGAAATAGCATTTGTACTTACTTTACTGGTTGTATGTTTACATGTTTGACTTGCCTATGGCAGAATATATGTTGGATTGTTGTTGGTAGTGATGGTGGAAGAAATTCTTGGCGAGACTGTTATTTTATCATAAAAGTAGACGGAGTCATGCTTGGTGTAGGCTTGCAGGAAGCTTGGGTTGATTTAGCTTGCAGGGAGCTCGTCTACTTTATATGATAAGAGTAGACAGTCTTTTCTAAGAATTTGTGAATCATCAATTTTTAAGCAGTCAACAAGGGCATATGGTTTCCGAACTCTAGTCTATGGTATAACCTCCCAAGACTTTATCAATTAAGCTAGCTGCCATGCGCGCCTTTTCCACGAGTTAGTTTTAAGATTGCACACATTTAAACCTCTCAAGACCTTATCTTTAGCGGGATCCATATTGGGTGGTGGTGGTGGTTGTTGGTTATTTAATTGTTCGCTTAATGTTAAGCCTTTATACGAAGCTTCTAGGAAATTTAATTGAGTTTGTGGGATTTTGAAGTGTAACTTTATTTCATCCAAACTTGTGATCGCGATCGTGGTGCCTAATTATACTTCTTAAAAATCAATTCAAACAGGCGCACTATCATGAAATGTAGGTATTGAGAGACCTTAATTTGACAACTCTAGTACATTACACCTTAGGTATAGCAGTTCTTGGTGAACACAGAGAGACTATCGTGCCTTTTGTAGAAATGAATATGTAAGCAGTAAGCTGCTACCATAACGGGGTGTGTGTGTTGGGGGTTTGGGGGTTGCATTGGTGTCAGCCGTCAGGTGTACCAACTTGTGCATAGAGAGGTTGTTTCCAATTGACCCTTGAACTGAAGTGTACCAATTCATTGGTACTTCACGATAAAATAAAGTGCAGAGGGCTATATGAGCCACTTTGTTTTAGTCCAAGTGCAAAGGTACACTGTACATATGACTGTGTATGATATAGCTGAGCTGGCACCTCGTTATCCGCATTCCAAGTCTGATAATGTAAAGGCCAATACTTTGTCTCATGTTGTACTCACGAAAATCGTATTTATGGCTACTGAAACAATTTACTGATTGGTTGCTAAGTATCTAACAGTATCCTGCTTTTACTTAGCTGTGATCGACTTAATGAGAACTTATGGGTTCTTTCTTTATCTTTCAATATTTTGTTTCAGGACAACATCAATAATGGTAAATCTGGAACAAAAGTTCAATGCTTAAGCAGTGTAGCTGTTGCACTGAAGGACAAGAAAAGCGTTTTCATTGATAGATGCAACTTGGATAAAGAACAGCGTGCCGAGTTTGTTAAGCTTGGCAATCCTGAAATAGACGTACATGCTGTAGTGCTTGATCTGCCTGCCAAGCTGTGTATATCTCGGTCTGTTAAACGTACAGGGCATGAAGGGAAGTTGCAGGGTGGAAGAGCTGCTGCGGTTGTGAACAGAATGCTGCAGAAGAAGGAATTGCCTAAGTTGAGTGAGGGATTTTCTCGAATCACCATTTGCCAGAGTGAGCCCGATGTGCAAGAAGCGGTTACAACATACAGCAGGCTTGGCCCAATGGATGCTCTCCCATCAGGTTGTTTTGGCCAGAAGGCCCCAGATGCCAAAGTCCAGGTTGGTATAATGAAGTTTCTGAAGAAAGTAGATCGTCCGGCTAGTCTGGTTTCTGATTCAAGTGAGATCCAGAGCTCTTTCTCTACTCAACTGATGAAAGAAACACAAGCTTGTAGTGAAGCACCCAGACCTGATAAGTTTGGATGTAAAAGTCACGAGCACAAGGAAGGGGAATATATGGAAGTAGAGTCTGTTTGTGACACCACTGCTAAATCCGCTGAAGACACTGTTTCTTTGGGCACGGTTCCCACCTTAGCTTTCCCCTCAATTTCAACAAATGACTTTTATTTTGACATCGAGAAAGCTTCCGATATCATTGTGGAGAAAATACAGGAACATATAAATAAGCTTGGAAATGCTAGGCTTGTTTTGGTAGATTTGAGTCTTCAATCAAAAATCTTGTCTTTGGTTAAGGCTAAAGCTATGGAACGAAACATCGACCCAACTAGGTTCTTCACATATGTGGGGGATATTACTTGCCTATATTCTAAAGGAGGTTTACGCTGCAATGCAATTGCCAATGCTGCTAATTGGTAAGTCCATAAGTCTTTATCTATCTAATTTATTCATCATTTTCTGAAGTACATGATTACATGCTGATAAGGTGTCAATATGTTTCTTTCTGTTTTCTTTTTCTTTATTGTTTGCTGTCAGTTTCTTGACTTCAGTGCTGTGGCATTGAATGTATTATTGTTTAATGTTGGTGGAACTTACTTATGCTGCAATTCCTTGCTAAATATTTACATATTTTTCATGTTCTTAATCTAAACTGCCCTCAGCATACAACATCATTGGCTTGTCTGAATTGCTTGTTGTGACTATTGCAAATGTCATAGAATTTACCAACCTGGATCACGATTCACGGGTGCCAGTATATGACATCAGCTGTACAAATATGTTTTTTCATTTGCCCAAACAACTGGTTGCAATGCTGAATTCCTGATATTATACTGCAGGCGTTTAAGACCTGGAGGTGGGGGTGTCAATGCTGCCATATTCAGTGCTGCGGGCCCAAGTCTAGAGACTGCAACCAAAGAAAGAGCCCAATGTCTTTCTCCAGGGAATGCTTTAGTTGTTCCTCTCCCCTCAGTTTCACCTTTGTTTATTAGAGAAGGAGTCACTCACGTCATTCATGTGCTTGGACCAAACATGAATCCTCAGAGACCAAACTGTCTGAAGAATGACTATGATGAAGGCTGTGAAGTCCTCCGACAGGCTTACTCCTCGCTATTTGAAGGTTTTGAATCCATTCTTAGTACTCGGTCACTGGCAGCAGAAGGAAACAACAAAAATGCACAGTTGAAGCAATCAGAACTGCAGTATCACTCTGTTGAAGGAAAGGAAAATGACGATGTCTCTGACAAGAAGATAAAGTCAGAGGATGTGTATGGTGAAGAGAGAATTAAGAAGCACAAGGGGCTAAAGTTTGACGTTCGCAGTAACAATACTGATATCAGGATAGGGACGGAGCAGCAAGACAAGTCAAAGGAGAATGCCGGTGCATCTAAGGCTTGGGCTTCTTGGACTAAAAGTTTATACAATATAGTGCGGAATCCTGAGAAGCATGAGAAGGTTGTGCTAGAAAAGACCGCTGATGTTGTTGTGATAAATGATGTTTACCCAAAGGTACAAATCACTCTTTGTTTTTTTCTTCTTTTGTCTGTTTGTTTCGATTGATTCTGGGTGTCAACTTCAAGGTCATGACAAAACTTTAACATCTTTTGATAGGCAAGAAAGCACATACTAGTACTTGCACGCTTGGATGGTCTCGATGGCTTGGTGAATATTTGCCAGGAACACTTGCCATTGTTAAGAACAATGCATGGAGTAGGTATGAAGTGGGCTGAGAGGTTCTTACTGGATGACGAGTCACTAATATTTCGGCTTGGATTTCATTCGGTATGCCATTCTTGCCACTAACGATTGTTTCTCACACATATTGTTGGTCATCATGGAAACACAGCAGTGATATTGTGATGGTTTGAATGAATGCTGTCTACCATCTGAGATACTTTTTGTAAACTTAATTTGTTGTAATGTAGAATTGACTCTAAAAAAGTATTAATGCTTACCAATATGAATAGCTATTTATCTGCCATAAATAGGCTAGCAATAATTAATGGAAAGGTATTTTCCTCCTTTTATCGATCAAGCATATTGGCTGAGGAAAGATACCTCTATTATCTATACTGGCTTGTGCAGCTGTTAGTGTTTAACCTTTTTAACCATAGTCCTTCTGTGCCTGGAACGTTAGTTCGGCTTTCTTCCAGTCCTTTTCTACCCGGAATGTTAGTTAGACTCTCTTTATAAACCTCAAGGACTGACATGACAATTTCGCTTGAATTATGATAACCTACTTTCTCCTTTGTAGTTGGCTAGTTGCTGCTGGATTCTGCATGTGCTAATGCTCTTTAATTTAAGATCTGTTTCAATTTTATTGAGAAAGAATTTAGAATGGCTAGTGAGAAACTCTTGATCTGTTCTATTTTTACTTATTTTCTTAAGTTTATTTGTTTGCTTTTTTATTTATTTTTAATGTCCTGTCAAACAGGTTCCATCGATGAGGCAGTTGCACCTTCATGTTATCAGTCAGGATTTTGATTCCGATTGTCTGAAGAACAAGAAGCACTGGAACTCCTTCAACACCGAATTTTTCCGAGATGTAGTTGATGTCATTGAGGAGGTTGAGAAGTTTGGGAAGCCATCAATAAAAGACGACAGGCTGCTAGCAAAAGAGTTGCGATGCCACAGGTGTAAGAGTGCACACCCTAATATACCCCGTTTAAAATCTCATATCAGCCACTGCCAAGCCCCCTTCCCCGCTGCGCTACTTCAACAGGGTCATCTTGTACAAGCAATATCTAAAGACAGTCCTGTCCTATAGTTGTCTACCGGCTATATATCAGTTGCGGTTTTGCTGTGTATATCTTTTAGTTTCTCAGATGCGGTAGGCCTGTAATTGACCGAGAAGTGTAGAGATCACCTGTAGCAGCAGAAGATATTAGGGTGGTCGGTATTTTCTCATGCGAACTAAGCACCTAGCAAGGAGTTTTAAGTTGCCAAGAGCATAAGCTTGCAGAATCTGTTTTGCTTCGTATGACATACATTGTGTTTCAATTTTCTCTCTCAATTCCCTCATACAGAAATCAGAATCCCAAGTAATGCCAAGTAAAGAGACTTGGAATAAGAAAGAGATCAGAGTGGGTAACGGACAAAGCTCGAATACCATTAATAACTTTCATGTAGCACCCCTTAATCTCCATTTGCTCGCAGGGTATGCAATCAACCTCAGACAATAACAAATCAAACAACAATGATTACTTATTATGTTCACAATTACTTGGTTGATTAGCACCCAAAAAAATAAAAATTACATGGTTCATAAGTTCATGATATTTTGGAGTCTATTTTCTTATTTTGTAAGTGTTTCAATGAATTAATTACAAGGTTCATAATGCTCATGCTTGGTAATTGGCGTTGAAGAATTCTTTTTTGGACAGGATTTAGAAACCACAAGTGCAGAACAGTAATGTCGGTCAATCTACATTGGTCATTGAAAAGTAAGGCAAAAGTCAGAGCTCGGAAGATGGACACAACAGCTACGAGGTCTGAAGAGATATTTCCATACTAGAATGCTGATCATTATACTCATATGTGGAAGATGAAACCTGCAACCAGTTATTGAAGACCTAAGCAGCGCCAACGGCAAAGGAAGTGAACAAATCAGAAATTGAGTGATGAACATACGATTGAAAATTGCCAATAAGCCATGTCAAAGGCAAATATTTACATCTCTTTTGCATTAGCAGTTCAACACCATTTTCTCAACTGCTAATGCTGATCATAAACTTCATAGTTCATAGGTAAAAGGAAAGATTACTAGAATACTAAAAGGAATAAGTCCAAAGACTAAGTTCAGTGATGAAATGTGCTGTGTTTTGGAACCCTGCAGGTTTGATACGAACTACTGGGGATTTGGAGGACGGCTGTTGGCAGCGGAGACCCTTGAGCCCCACTCGAGAAGTTCTTTGCTGGTGTCATCTTTGTGCACGATAACTTCAATAAAGCAGAGGCAATCCTTCTTGGCCCCAGTAGCAGTCTCAATGGCATCCACAAGCTCTTCTTCACAAGTAACCTGCACATATAATGTGTTAAGACTAAGTTCGCAATAAGAAATTCTGAAAGTTCAGGTGAAATTCAAAGTGAAGTCAAGTTTTCCCTCGCACCTTAGCAGTCCAGCATTTTCCTTCGCCATTGTGAATAGCATCCACAAGTGCAGTGTAATTCCAGTTCTTGATCACATTATAAGGTCCATCATGAATCTCTACTTCAATGGTGTAACCACCATTGTTAATCAGGAAGATGATGGTCTTCTGACCGCATCGCAGCATGGTAGACACATCTTGAACAGTCACCTGTAACACCAGCCAGTATGCAGACAAGTCAGAGATTAAACAGCAAATACCAATACGTAAGACCAGGAAGACACCCCTTTCTTGGGTTTGGTGAAGATATGTCAGAAACACGATAAATGCATTATTGAGTTGACTCAAGTCAATTTTGGCATGATGAATGCCAAATAGAATACTGAACATGAAAAATATAGTGAAGAATTTGGCAGCCAAGTAAAACCATCAAGAGATCACCACAATATATGTGTATTAATATATAGCTGATGATGACATGCATACATAAGAGAATACTTGGATGTATCTAAGACTAAGAGTAGCTCATAAATTTCAGACTAAGACTACCAGATATATAGACCTTCCATTTTCTCAGGTACCAGGAACATGATGAGTTTTACATTTTCTCATCTAGTATTTAGGATTTACAAGTCAGTGTTTCAAACTTTCATCTTGTGATCTGAAACTAACGGGTTAACTATCAATAGCTTATGCCAAAGCAGCTATGAAATAGAAGCCATATCCTCAAACATGAGCAGGCTTCATACCAGGACAATCAGCACATGCATGTCAGTTGTCCCATGAACCAATCTATATGCAGAAATGCACACGTGACGACAAAATATTCAGAGAAGACATAATGATACTTAGGTTTATCCAAGACTAAGACATCATAAAAAGGTTATGTACAATTCAAAACCAATCCTGCCCAGTCATTTTTGAGTTTACTGGTCTTTATAAGTCAATGGTAATTCAAAACCATGAGTAAAAAAGTTACAGACTACAATATAATAATAATAAATAACAAAAACCTTCGGTCGAATCAAATGTTTAGTATCAGCAGTCATGAGCAATTGTTTTAAATGTGCGCAGGCTGTCTAGTAGGAACCATCAGTAAAACCACAATTCAATGGAAAAATGAGGTATACGTTCACCGATCAGAGATATTTGAATTTATTCAAGACTAACACATGAAGTTCAGGTTGAAATCAGCAAACACATTGTATAACATACATATTCTAGAACAGGACGTTAGTGGATTGCTTGTTTATTACAAGAACAAACCAGGAGGACCGTGAAAGGATACAGAAACAAGGATCTATTGCTGATGAATAGTGAAACATCTAACTCATACCTGGAAACTCCCATCACCAATAAAAGCAAGCACACGTTTCTCAGGCACAGCTTGTGCATAACCAAGAGTGGCGCCAACAGACCATCCAATTGATCCATATTGCATCTGGAACTCATATCTGCAAAATAACACTAAAATCAATCATAGAATACCAAAATCGGAAGCTATAATGTCTGAATTACTCTGAGACAAGCTCACCCGCATCCTTTTGGTAACTTCAGTTTCTGGCAGTTGAACCATGAATCCCCTGTCTCAGCAATGACAGCAGTGTCACTAGACAACATATTCTGGATATGTTGGAAAAGAATATTCACCCTCAGAGGCTCTTGTGGATCGCACTTGAGAGGTTGCCCTTCAGGAACAAAGATCCTGCTGTAGTTCTCAAAGGCAGTAGTGTTTTTCTTAATTTTCTTGGCCAACTCCTTCAAGAAGTCCTTCATTAGAACACAGCCAAATGTAGGTCCATTGCCAATCACGACCCTATCAGGCTGAACAACAATTGCCTTCTCTTTCTTGAGAAGCAAAGAATAACCAACAGAGCTGTAGTCGTTGAAAATAGGGCCTGCAAACAGATAGGCATCTGCAGATTCAACAATCTCAGCACAAAATGATGTGCTAACTGCTCCCCAGTAAGTCCCAATGAAACGAGGGTGGTGCTCTGGGACCATCCCTTTGGCAGAGGGCATCACAGCCATTGCAAAACCAGCAGCATCGGCTAGCTCAACAAAGGCATCAGAGGCCTTAGCCACCCGCAGCTTTGGTCCTGCCACCATAACTGGTTTGACTGCCTTGTTCAGAAATTCAGCTGCGGCCTCTACTGCGGCTTCCAGACCCAACTTGTTACTTAACCTGTCCTTAGAAAAACAATTTATTAAGGCACTGCTACAACAAAATTGACTCACCCAGTAGGTAAATATTATGTTTGAAGGTTACTTAATTCTCAGAAAAATGTCTCAAAACTGAGGAGGTAATAACTAGTAACTAGACCAATTTTTGATAGCCAGATCGTAAAATTCCACAATATCAAACCCCAAAGGGTCACGAGAGCTATACAACATTCATACTGCTGCCTGAACTAGTACTGATGTAACTTGTGGTACAACCAAAATGCATAACACCTAATGAGAGCTAAAACACATTGTTCCAGTGAATGAAATTGATCATAATCTGAGTACATTACAAAGATATCAAGCACACCTTGTAACCCCATTACCCAAAACCTCAAAAGTTCTAGCAGTACCCACCACCACCAAACAATAAATGGTACGTAGTAATAACCAACTCAGTTTTAAAGCAACCAAGTTTAGGGACTTAGAGGCCATACACACCACAACAAACAGTTCTTACATTCAAGTAAACCTTTACAAAAATTTGTATCCAAACTACACAAATCTCGTCTAAAGTGAAATTAATTTATATGGTCATGAGTTAACAAACAACGGAGACTTCTGCTAAGTCATCACATCCTAGAATAAAGAGTATCAACTTTTCACAAGCATTCAAGATCAAATATACTCTGATAAAGATGAGTTGCCATTTTGTTAACGAAACAGAGCATCTGGTTACTCCAAATTGCTTCATTACCATAACATGGACCAAGTGCAAGTTAATACCATACATAACATCCATTGCTGATTATACCACCATTTTAAGAACAATACTTGAAATCTTTGATCACCAAACAGAGGATTTTATTACTTCTTTTTTGTTTTATTATTGATGGGTAGAACCCATCAATATTTATATTTTGCTTTCATCTAATGACTCAACCATCAAGCACTACAATATCCAACATTCTAAAAGGCAAAAGCACACTCTAGATCAAACACAAAAATCCCCCATAGACTTCTAGTACTAAGTAGTAAACTATACCCACAATGAACAACAAGACAAATAAACAAATCATGCCATTACATTATCCTCATTCTCCTTTACCAAATCCATGTGTGTTCTACTGAAAACAACTTTTGCATGAAAAAATAATGAGAACAGCACCCAAAAGTGGAAAGTGGGCCCACTTTCTCAAATAAAAAATACACACCAATATGCAATTTTAGTACAATCTTTCAATCAAGCCACATGTAGAAACATCGTAAATGTAGCACCGATTTGCAACATTGACATTTTTAAATGCATGGTACACATAATTTTTCATTATTTTTAGGCTTACAGTATGACATCACTGCATACTCTGCAATCAAACAAACCAGACCACCCCAGAAAAACCTAAAAAACAACCGAAATAAATAATATATACCCAAAAAAAATACAAATTTTTTCTCCATTATTATAATATACCTAAGATACCAGAATGTTCCTCTGTTTTGAACAAACTTTCATCAACAACCAATATCAAATATTACCCTAGTTTTTAACACCAATATTAGTACACATCACACATGCACAATACTAACTACTAAGCCACCTCCCACATCAACGTACCACACATAAACGCACATATCAAATACATATATACGTGATACAAATAAATAGATTTCGATCTACAACAAACAAACAAACAAACAAAACTAAAACATTAATCCAAATAAAAAAAATCACTCTTTATTTGCATACGACAACTAAACAGAGCAAATATAACACCGCTCATTAACTCAATAGAACAGTCTACACATGCATGACACTGAAACATTTGCAACATTATTAAGCAAACATAATATTAACATCACGCATTTTTTACTACATTGTCCTTAGCAACCAAGAAAATAACAGAGAGTAACATACTTAGGAGAAAGCGAGAAGGGTACAGGCTCCCTACTGAACGTAGGATGAGGAATCGCCGGCAAATTGCAGCTTATGCTAATATACACCGGCTTACTCTCCTTCAACGCCGTCGATATCGCCGTGTCTATCTGATCATGCGCATCTTCCAAGTTATTCACCACCGCCTACACCACACACCACACACCACATTATATATTTATCACAATTTATATCATCGTCATCAACCATTTAATATACACACCGTCTTACATGAAATTACCCACCCACAATCACACACTTTCAAAAGTAACATAACGTTGCTTCAAAATGTGCATCATCATGTACGAAATATAAAAGATGTTAACTTTTGATACCGTGTCACTCCATCATCACTGTGAGGTAACCTCGTACAAAACCCGCTATATTCACAAGCTTAGATGTGATACTTTTAAAAGTAACATAACATTGCTTCAAAAAATGCATCGTTACTTTAGAAAAATAAAGATATAACCTTTAATGCCATGTCACTCTATCACCCTGAGGTAACGTCATACAAGACCCGCTATGGCGCTAACAAAATGTAACATTGTTTCGAAACATGCATCATTACTTCAAAAAAAAGTTAAAGATGTAACCTTTGATACAGTGAGCGTAAGGTAGCCTCATACAAGACCCGCTATCAAAAATAACATTGCTTCAAAATGCGCATCATTATATTTAAAAAATAAAGACGTAACCTTTGATACCGTGAGGTAACCTCATGCAAGACCCACTAACAAAAATAACCTTACTCCGAAACATGCATCATTACTTTTTAAAAACAAAAGACTTTTAAGGTAATCTCATACAAGACCCGCTAAATAACAACAAAGACGTAACCTTTAAGGTAACCTCTTACAAGACCCGCTATCAAAAATAAATACCGTGTCACTAAGGTAACCTCGTACAAGACCCGCTAATATATCATCACCTGATAACAAGTCACGGTCTGAAAACACCTCAACTCCTGACTAAAATCCGGCAAGCCAATAGTATGATGAAGCACCCGGTTGGTCCCAAAGTCATTCGAGTTGGGCCCACCAACAATACAAATCAACGGCAAGTTCTCACTATATGCCCCAGCAACGGCATTAAGCAGACTCAACCCACCCACAGTAAACGTAACCACACAGGCCCCGACCCCACGAGACCGGGCGTACCCATCAGCCGCGTAACCAGCATTAAGCTCGTTGCAGCAGCCCACCAGGTTGAGCCCCGGCTCGGCGATGAGGTGGTCCAGGAGGGTCAGGTTGAAGTCCCCGGGGACGGAGAACACGTCGCTGACGCCGATCTGGACTAGGCGGCGGGCAAGGTGGCGGCCCAGGGTGGCTTCCGGGGAGGAGAAGGAGGGCGGTGGGGAGAGGGTGCTGACGTGGTTGTGTTTGGTTGGGCAGCATATTTCGGTGTTGGTTGGGTGGCACGTGTCTAAAGATCCTATTTTCGTGTCCATGTTGTAGGAGAAAAAATGAGAGGGGTGTGTGCTATTTTGTACGTTGTATTTTGTTTGTTTGTTTTGTTTGATGGGGGGAAATGAAATGTGAGGAGAGTTTATATAGGGGGGGTTTCTTGGGGAGGAAACTAGGGGCGGGGTAATTTGTTTTGGTTTTGATCGATCAATAAAGGACAGTGTAGTAGTGTGTAGTATGATTAGATGATTATTTTTGCCACTAATGTTACAGCTACTAGCTACTAGTATTTGGTACATTTACGGCTGATATATATATTTTGCTTGGGGGAAGGGTTATTAGAAATGGGATCTAGAATTATCTTAAATGTTAGAGAGAGATATATGATAAGTATGGAATTAGTTTTGTAAGTGGAATTATGTACGGGAGATTTTGTGGTAGATAGTTGGCTTGGGGAAGAGGGGAATTTATAGATTGATGAGTGATTCGCACCAAAAAAAAAATATTGATGAGTGATGATCAAGAATAGAAAAGTAAAACATGATATTATTTTAGATGGATGATTGTCATTTGGTGTAATATTTGTTTATTTTCTTTTGGAATAATGTGGGAACCGTAGACCAATCATTAGATCAAATTATTGGAGTTAATTAGTGTTATTGGGTTTGTTAGTTTTTTCTTTTTTGAAGGATATTGTATTATTAGTTTGTAAATTAATTACTTGGAGAATAACCATGTGATCTATTGTTTAATTTTCATAATCTACTTGATCTTTTGAAATCTACATAAGACAATCTGAACCCAAGAGCTTACTAGTTTACATAATTTTCTAATATGAAATAAATTCATGATAGCAATATTTTTAGTAAACGCTCATTATTGAGATTATTAACTTGCAATGATTAGTTTATAGGAGGTATACATATTCTTAATGATTGCATGGATCACAAGGGAATGCTTTTGGTTTCAGGTTCAATTCCAATTAGTCATAACTGTGGGAGGAATATTTGTTTAGGACGTATCTTATATGTCATTTGAGTCAAAGCCTCTCACATTGGTACATAATAGTTCGGTTTATTTGGTGTATGTGGTGTATAGGCTATTGCGCATGCCCACAGACATAACCAGAGCGCACCAAAAATAGTGATTGCGGATTTCCGCGTTTACAAATAACGTAAAATAATGATTGCATGCAACGCCAGAAAATACTCTACTATAGACTCTATCGTCATGAAGTTTCACGAATAGTCTCTAAAAAAATAAAAAAAGAGAGTATTCAGATTTCAGTTGACAAGAAAATAAGAAAAGTCTGTATAAACTTGTCAATACATTTGGGTCTAACTTAAATGAATGTATAGTCATAGAATATTACATGCATCTCCCATGGTCCCCCATTTTAGTTAGACTAGCGAGAACAAACGTTTGAAGCAATGAGCCAATGACACCATTGCAGCAGTCACTATATAGGGAGTCTAAGGTAAATTTATCAAGGAGAAATCCAATTTTGCATGGAGTAGGAGGGAGCGGTATATAGGGCTGTTCAAAATCCGGTCTGGACCGGAAAAATGATCGGACCGGACCGGAACCGGACCGAC
>CAAKMY010053215.1:0-22692 GCA_901111285.1 Corrigiola litoralis
TGCGGTATAAAATAAACGTAACAGTTAAAAATAGAAACCCAATTGCTTATAACAACTCACCCCAATCCATTTTTGACCTGGAAAGTTTTGACAAACAATTGATAACCATTGCAAATTTGTTGAATGAACCATCTTTGATCACCATAGAACAAAAATTAAATTCCATATAAGCAAATCTCCTACCGGGAATTCAAGACACTCGTCAACGAATAGGAGTGAAACCTCACACACATAAGAGAGACAAAATTATTCATAACTAGGATAAATATAATGGACACAAATAATGAAATTAGGTCAGAAATGACCTTTTCTAAAGAAGCTTTTTAATGGAAGGTTAGAGTATACATAAGCAAATGAGATCTAACTAAAATAATGAGTTGTCGTAATAAATCAACATCTCTACCTTTCTACTTTTTTTTCTTTAATACTCCCTCCGTCCCATTCATTTCCTACCATTTACTTTTTGACACTATTTGAGTTTCATTTTGACCATTAAATACTCAAACAATAAAATTGTTATAAAAATATAAAAATTGAATATTTAAATTTGTTTTGAAAAATACTTTCACATGATATATTTTTATAGTTTTTATAATTATATATTTTGGGTTATAATTGTCAAACCCACCTCTGTAAATATAATAAAGTAAATGGGGGGAATACAAACTCTGTATCTTTCTACTACATGCTCTCTGGTGGTGTCAAGCTCGTGACATATTTTCTATTATTTTTTTGACTGACTCAAGATTATTGGTCTCCATTATGTCTTGTGAAGTTGCACCACCGATCCATTGCTCGTGGTTTATAAGAACTTCTTTGCAAATAACTGCTGCTTTCCTCCCGTGCACAATCATGCATGTTCCTCGTGCGCAAGTCAAGTCGGACACACTGTAAATTGGATCCTATACTCATGTATATGGAGTATCGATCATATACACATGGGGTTAAAAAGAGGGGTTAACATGATAATTTGCTCTTTTAATTTCTTTTTAACCATATGTGTATATATTGTATCATATACATGAGTACATATGTACATGGTCCATGCATTGCATCAAATTGATGTGGCATCGAAACGGAGGCAGCTGTTGTATCTTTAGTTGTTGCGTATTTATTTAGCTATGTTGAACCTTGTCAAATAATAATAATAATAATAATAATAATAATAATAATAATAATAATAATAAATTTATGCTATAAAAACTAAAAATGTAAGGGAGAAGCCTTTTTTAAAAAGAAAAATGTTAGGGAGGAACGGGAGACAGGCAAGTCACATAGACGTGTTAGGATTCTCTCTATTTCTTTTTAGATTTGGATAATAGCCAAGAGAGAGGAGGGTGTTTAGGTCATATAAAAAGAGATTAGATCTAGACCATTTATTTTTAGAGAATAGAGAAGTGGTAAACATATAAATTAGGTAATGAAAGATGACTCGCATAGACAAGTCGATAGATAGAGATGGGATAACGTTTAGTTGGGTGAGGCGCGCTACATATCTTTTCTCACTTTCTTTGTCAGTTTGTCACTCTGTGTCCCCTGCTACTCAACTCAACTCAACTCTTGTGCTCTACAATGGCGTCACGTTTATCATCTTCCCCTCCCATTTTTATGGATTCTTCATTTCACCGCCATTTCTTCTCCCCTGCTCCCACCAGACTCCATACTAGAAACCCATCTCGGCATTTCACTCTTCCACGTGTGCATGCACGTTTCTCTCCAAAGGTTGGTTCTTCCACATTCTCTACCCGGCCATTAATATCAATGAATGTTCTATGTTTGATTTGCATTGCATGTTTTAGGAATTCCAGATATGTTTTATCTGCTTTCTTGATCATGAATGCAGGGAGACTTAACCTTATAGCATTGAAGTTGAACTCTCTGATGCTGTATAGTTTTTCTTTTACTATTCCCTCTCTCCCAATATACTAACAAGCGTTTTCAGATTAACCTTCAGAAAAGTATGTTTTTTTTATCAAAAAGATTAATACATTAAGGATATGTAATGGTTAAGGAGTTGTCATGGGATTAGTGATGCAAGTAGTAAACTTACTTTGGGACGGAGGAAGTATTACAAGCTCTTAGACAAGGCCGTGATAAAAGTAGACGAGCTCCTTGCAAGCTAAAGCAAGGCAAGCTTCCTGGTTTTTCAAAGCCCAAGCCAAATCAATGATATTTATTCTTTATTGGGTCGGCATGGCTCCGTCTACTTTTATGATTATAAAAGGCAGTGTCTCCCAAGACTTTTGGCTCCGTCAAAGATTTGTCATGGAATTCATGAAAGTGGCAAACTTACTTTGGGATGAAGGAAGTGCTACGTGTTTCTTATTATACACGTCCTTTTCGCTTTTAGTGGCTTTAGTGTCGAATGATATGATATAAACTTTGAGCTTTCGATCCTCCAAATATTTGATTACTTTCAATGTGATAAAATTCTTGTTTGATTTGCCTTTGCTATTAGTTCCATAATAAGATTTCTTGTACTAAATTACTTGTTGTATTCAGTATATATTGGTAGAAAACGATGGTGACACAATGAACATCAAAGTCAAATAAGCCGATATATGTGAAACCCAGAGGGTTTGCAAATGTACATTTGTGTAATTTGAAGTTCTTATTATTGTCACCTCTAGGATAGTCTCATGGAGGACTCATGTATGTTTGTTGCTTGAGTGTAGACCCGATTTAAGTTTCGGAGGTTGGAATTTGGATTGTTTAATCGGAATGAAAAATCCGAGTGTTATAGACATGGACTTTGGTGGGTATGTTAGTTTCTTGAATCTTGACCCACTGTATACCTTACTATGTGGACTAAGCATACCTTAGTTGGTTTGAGCTCTTTTACCCAATCATGAGGTTGGGGCCGGGGTTCGATTCTCATGTGTAAACTTTTTGCGCTCCTTACTACCCGAAAAAATCATTTTTCTTATCTGCTTCTCAGTGGGCCCCTACACTTCAACTTTATATGAAGATTTGAGAATGGAGAGAAGATATTCTAATCTAATTTGTTAAGTCTGTGTACATATTTGTGTGTGTCACATATGTTCTAATTAGAATGTTGCATCATGGACTTTGTACAAAGTGACTCTCTTGATGCTTGTACCCTCTTTTAGATTTTGATTACCTATAAGAAATATCATATTAAACTTAGCTCATTTGCTGTATCTGTTGAAGTATCCCATTCTTTTGGCAATTTCATACATTGTCTAAACACTGTGTCATAGCTTGTAGCATATGTCAATTTAGTGAATAGTTTTGATTGTTCATGTTTATCCCCATTCACAAATGAAACTTCAGTCATGCAGGAGTCAACAGATCAGCACATTACTCCATTCATTTCATACATATCTACGGGAAAACATGGGTTAAAAAAAATCGAAAGAGCCCTGGCTGCAGCTCTTCTTGTTGCTCAAATTTCTTCGCCGATACCTTATTTTGGTTGGGATCCTTACTCTGTCCCTCCTGCGGGGGCAGTGCTTTATTCTCCTGATACTAAAGTTCCAAGAACTGGGGAACTAGCATTGAGAAGGGCCATCCCTGCAAACCCAAATATGAAAGCAATACAGGTTGGTCTTACAGTTACATTCTTTTATATCATTTCACAAGGGCTCTGTTGCTATTATTTGCTCGCTAATCGTTTCTTTGTTGTTCTGCAGGAGTCATTGGAGGATATTTCATATTTGCTCAGGATTCCCCAGAGGAAACCATATGGAACGATGGAGGGCAATGTAAAGAAATCTTTAAAGGTGTGTCTTCTGCATTCCTTGCAAATTTACATATGTACTGTCCAGCAAGTAGTTTGTCTTTGCATGCCTTTATAGGTAACACGAATCAGATTTTTAGTTGTGTCACTGCTGTTTGTATAACTTTGATGTCTTGATATTTAATTACACAGATTTGATGTGATTGGTTTCTTCCGATTTAATTGATGCCAGCCACCTGCGTTCATAATCAAGTGTACAACAATGGACAGAATTCCGTGTGCTTATCAGATAGAAAAAATTCTTATAATATATAACAATAGCAATTACGGAGTACGTAGTTAAACATGACTGTATCCTTTCAGTACGAAATAGGGCTATAACTCATTTAACAAGCAAATAATTTCCTCTCATGAAGCAGCAGAGCTGTAGCTCTGAAAGAACATAACCGACCACGGGATCAGTCTGGACAGCTTTTCACTAAAATTATCGCATGGCTAAGCTGCATGCACTAAGAAACTCCACGATCATAAGTCACTCTTGCACTAGTAGAGCACACTCTAACAGGTTAAGAAATTGATAGAGTAGTTGATAAATTTAACTGTCTTGGTCATAGTGTACACTCATGTTTGGTACTTTAGTGGAAGGAGCAAGAAAGACTGGGCTATTAATTTGCAAACCAGAAACTATAATAAGGTTATAAAGTCTATTATTTAACAACAATTGTTCAGACATTTGGCTGATATTGCATCAGAAAGCCATTAGCATTAGTTAGTGATGCTCATAACAACAAACCATGTTCTTTGTTCCACCTTAACTCAAGGGAAATCCACACATATGCCTCCTGCATAATTTTGGAGGCTGGAATACGAGATCTACAAGTTCAATTGGTTGTCTCATCCACATAGTACTACTCCCGCGCTGGGGGGGGGGGGTTGTGGAGGGCCGGAGGGAAATTTGTTTCATATTTTCATGGAAAAAGGACAATCTCCTTATTAACTAGAAAAATCGTAAAAAAAGAAATGTGAATATATGCAGCATACTGTCTTCACATAATTACTGGAGGGCTAGAGTTTCTCATAACTTGGGAATATAGATTACCTTATCTTATTTTCGAGGCTGATATTCTTCGTCCATCTAACTATCCAAAGCTACATCCTGCCATCCTAAGTTTATGATCGCTTCACCACTTTGGGAACAAGAGACTCTTAATTGCAAGTATTGCACAGTATGTGCTGGAGGCCTGTACTTTCCGTGCGTTGTTTGAAAAGCTATGAAATGTCAGAATTGAAACATTCTTTACTGTATCTCTTCATTGGTGTATCTTAATTTCTTCTTATAAAGTTTTATTACAAAGCTTATGTTATTCAATGAAAGCAGCACTTGGCAACTTTTTAGTTATAATCAGGCTTTTTTTTTTCTCTAAGCATATGGATCATTGTAATTACTGAACTCGGCATCTATCTTTTAACTGACCTCGTGGCTCTACAAAGAGGAAAAATTGCTCGTGATGTTTGTTGTCTGTTTCCGTTTCATTCCAGGTAGCCGTAGATGGAAAGGAAGCTATTTTGGCAAGTATACCCTCTGAGCTGAAAGAAAAGGGCTCTATTCTGTATACATCTCTAATTGACGGAAAGGTACTCTCTCAGGGATGCAATATTTCCAATGTTGATGAGAAGATTGCCGTGTCTTGTATGCTTGCTTCATATCTTTATGGACCTTCAGTGCGCTCGTTTTAGCTCATCGTTGCAAATTCCAAGTGACAGTTCTGTATGGTAACAAAAAAATAAAAGGAAAAAAAGAAAGAAAAACGGAGTCAAACGTATGCTTGTTTGATGATTGCAAATAATCTCACATGTGGTATCTGAGCATCGTACATAATCTATCTAGCTCCTTTGCTCCTGGAGGAATCTCTCTCTTCCTTTATCTGGCTGATTTTCATGTCAGATTTTCTTTGCCGTTCCAGGGTGGTTTGCAATCACTCCTTCAATATATAAAAGACAAGGATGCTGACAGGGTATCCGTGGGCCTTGCATCCTCACTCGATATTGTCGCAGAGCTGGAGCTATTACAGGTATCTTTCCCTGTAAACAGATATCCTGAATAGACAGGACAATCAATGAATCACCTCGCAGTGCTCATATTTTTCAAGGATTTAGTGTTTATGTGCTGCGAAATTTATATCTCAATAAGATCTGGTTAGTTTTTCTAATCAAGGGGCTCTTTCTTATCTTTCTAGTCTTGTCGCCTGGTCTATTCTACTTCATGTCCCTGCCCCATGAGGCATATCTACTGCTGGTGCCTCAACTTGAATTCTTGTTGTCAGTTTTTGTAGTTTGCATAATTTCCCCCTTCTGATCTTTCTCCTATTACAACTTTTCTCTCTTTTTATTGTTTTTTTTTATATAATGGCATGTTTGCGGTGACATATCAACTGATATTACTACTAAATTGGAGTTCCATACCTTGAACGGAATCCATTAGAGCTTGTCGTAGCATGTTATGTGACAAAATGTCATCATATTATTTATTATTCTTTGGTTTTGCTTTTTAACTTGACTTCAAACTTTCTGCTCCTGTTGAGTCCGCTAATTTGTTGCTATTCTTGCTTATCTGGTGGAAATCCAATCATACATTTAACACATTTAGCATATTTCAATTCTAACAGGCTCCAGGATTGTCGTTTTTGTTGCCTCAACAATATGTGGAGTATCCAAGGCATGTTCTCTACCTGACTTGTCAGCAATTTTTAAGTTTTGGGAGGCTGAGTGGAGTTTTCTGGAATAATGCTTCTGTTGCTAATTTTATAACTTCCATTAAGTCTGATCCATTTCTTAGCAAGCAAAGCACATCAACTGCATGTTATCTCAAATCTTGTGTGCTAATAACCTTGTTTGAATTGCTTCGTCTATAGGCTAACAGGAAGAGGAACAGTTGAATTTACCATTGAGAAAGGAGATGGTTCGACATTTTCTCCCCAAGCCGGTGAAGCCAAAAGTACAGCCACCATTCAGGTATTCTGAGAAGCCCTGTAAGGTTACCTGAACCTTCCACTAAAGGCATATGACACTCACTGCAGGAAGGGATTGAAGGTTATAGTTGGTTGGGAGCTGGTGGAATTCCTTAGATTGTCGGCGCAAATGATCTATCCATCTAACAGCTCCCAGCTACTATAATTGTAGTGTGTTTGGATGGACAGACTTGAAGGGAAAAAATGGGGAAAGAGAGGATACTGGATTCCCCTGGCCAGGTTGAGCTATTACATCAGTAGTGAAGTTTTGACGGGATCAACATGCTTGATAAAAACGAAAATACTACAACTCAATGACTAAACTTACTTAAATTTGTTAAATAAAATGCTCCACACATTAGTTCAGATGCAGATCAAGAGGAGTTGAAAGATAGAATATTGTAACTGTATGTTGTCTTTTCAACCATCTTTGTGGCCGCACTATTACACTAATCGAACTGTCCCTGAAGTTTGACATCTGAATTCTTTGCACTCAAATGAGTTATAGCACATGAACTATTTTATAAATGGTACTCATTCTATATAGTTCAATTTCCCAAATAATTAATATGTTGCCAAAATCATGTACCTCAATTTGTGTAATGACTACTTTGCTCTAAAACCTGTCCACCTTCTTAATGTGGGGCTCTCTTTTGTTAGGATTCTCTTAATATGGTTTGACCTCCGAGTCTAGCGTTAGCAGGATAAGAGAAAAAGACGTCAGCTTCAAATTTTCCATCAAATAGGTTGTGGATTTCAATGGCTTATTTGACTAATAGAAACCTAATTATCGACAGGAACTCATTTGTCTCTCAAAATAGACTTGATTGCCCTGATATTGTAACAATACGGAGAGCTATAATTACTATTTTTCTTTTCTTAAGTAATAGTTCTTGGTGTTCCTGCTTTTCCCCCCTTGTCTTTGTACTTGATACATACGAAGGGAAATGAGGTGAAAGAGTGAGAAAGGATGAGATACAAAAGAATACCCACTCTTGGTTTATAGATGACCATGGTCATAGTATGGCAGTAGGTGGATTTTCTCATTGTTCTGCAATATCTGGTAGTTTGGAAAGGCCTTTACAAAGGGCTCTACAAAGAGTTCGGATGATAGTGTGTACAATAGAAAGGGTACCTGGCAGTTATGGTAGCAGTGGTCAAAGTATGGCAGTAGGTGGATGTTTCAGTGCTCTGCGTTCTCTGGTAGTCTGAGAAGGCCTTGACAAAGAGTTCTGATGAAAGTGTGTAAAACAGAAAAGGGTACCAGGCAGTGATAGAACTTTGATACTGCTGGTATAAGAAGAGCCATTAATATATGCAGTAATATAAATATTTTCTCTATGTGATGTTTCTCTATTATGTGGTGTAAGGTAATACTCCCCATGCTCCAACGATAGTGCTACTCTCCATTTAGGTATGTTTCAAGTTCACCATCCTAAATGCTCATTACCTCTCTATGCATTGAATGCACTTGTCCACTAAAAACTTATCCTATCTCACTGTCCTTATATTTTTCAACAAGGGCAGTATCTATAGAATGGAGAGAGTAGTTACTGGTTGACTATGCCTCTGGTATCTCTAATATGTGATGACCATGGGTGTATTGTTCCTTCAATTGTGCTGGAGTTTTGGTAACGGTGGTGCACTTGTTGTAATAATAATCTGCAAGAGTTTAAAACAAGCTCTTGCTTGCTTTTAGTTCAAGAATTTTCAATGCATAAAGGAACCCTATAGGTGATCTATTTAGTTGGAAAGCTTATGATTTGGTTCATGTCTCCATTGTCTTTCATGAATTGTTATTTTATCTATTAGTGTAATTTATGCATCATTTGACAATTACGGTCGCTTGGAGTTGCTACATAGGATTCTTATTAACTGAAGAACTAATGCAAATGTTCAGGATTTGATCTCTCATTGTCTTGAATATTCCTGCAAAATGTCTCTTCAACTAACAATAAATGTCTGTACTCAGGTTGTAATAGATGGATATTCAGCGCCATTGACAGCTGGGAATTTTGCTAAATTGGTAAGGTACTTGCCAAAAACTTTTCCTTGTGAAATTTGAACTATGGTTATGCACATTGCTTTCATTTGCATTTCGACCCTATGCATCTCCAGCTATCACTTTGGTCTTGGTCTCAGTGCTCAAGTCTATTAGCTTTGGGTTGATCTGTTTTCTAGATGTTTGCGCCTCTTTGTACCACCATTATATTTTCGTATATACATAAAAAGGGACTAAAAGTAATCTCAGCTGTCTGCAGCTTTCCTAGAGTCTGTCCAGGAGAGACTTAACTGTCACTTGATATTTTTGCGGTTGTAGTAGGCAGCAGTAGTGTAATTTCTTTTCCTGTTTAAGGGCGACTCCTGACGAAGTTTTACTGTCATAGGCAAACAATATAGTGGGTGTAGGAGCTGCTCTTTCTAGAGGCCTGTATCATGATATGATGGCCATGCTGGCGTTTGGAGGCACATGTTTATCTATTGTCCCACTGAGAAGCTTTGCTAGTGGATGTTTTGTAGAGGCTTATAGGAGAGACAACAGAAGGAAGATCATTTCTTTAGTTGGTACTTAATCTGCACTTGCTGGTCCAAAGTGTCGTGGGGTGTGAACTTGTAGGGGAGTCTGTCTAAAATATTTTAGGCTTGTATGAAAAGGGGGAAAATAGGAGTTAGAGTCATTGGCTAGTCGGAAGAGCCTTGTATTTGGACTATTCTAACTCCTGGTAAAACTAGTGATCCTTGGGCTGAGGGCCAAACTACATCCCTCGGATGAGGAGAAGGATGACGTTTGGGTAGTGTGGTGCTTAAATTCATCTCAAGGTAGCTAAAAGGTTTTGATTCTTTTCTGTCGAAAAAAGTCACTTTTTCAGGTTCATAGTTTTTTATTTTCTTCCATCTGATTTCTCTCAGTCCTTCGGCAAGGCCTTTTCTGGTCACCTTTTCTTTTCGTCTTTGATTCTTGCCTTTTTGTTGAAGGGGGGTTATACTTAATGTCTAAGGAAGGTTATCTCTATGTAAGCTTCATCTGACTAAAAAGCAGTCTTTCAAATTATTCATGTTTTATCCTTTTCTTTGTAGATGAAAAAATGTATTAATGATCAGAAGTATGTTACAAGGGTTAGACCAAGATCCTGACAGGAAAATTCAGCAGCCTTAGCCCATAAAGACTACACTTATTTATCGACCCCAAAGTTATAGCCTAGAGAGTGTGTGGTTCGCAAAATACATGAGAGTTCCTCTCCAACCAAAGGCAGAAAAACGGTGATAAAAAGCAAACTTCCACAGAATTACCTTCTTCTTTTGATACCCAAGGCCACTGTAATAAAGCTGTATGTGCTCCGTGACTCTGAATAACACACGCAACTTTCCCCTGTCCTTTCAAGAAGACGCATCAACAACAGTTGAGTAACCTCACAATGTAAAAACAGATGTGAGATCTCCTTGTTACTAAAGTAGGCACATGACATCACACACATACCAGGAGATTCTATTTGGGTTCAGTCAAGGATCAATTTGATTAATTTACAGGCTACAGCATAACAGCATGAT
Organism: Corrigiola litoralis; assembly: GCA_901111285.1. Lineage (NCBI taxonomy): Eukaryota > Viridiplantae > Streptophyta > Magnoliopsida > Caryophyllales > Caryophyllaceae > Corrigiola > Corrigiola litoralis. Next base: position 10,258 of record CAAKMY010053215.1, read on the forward strand.
TACGTTTACTGGAAGTGCCGTAGTTTATGTTTATTTGTCATAATTTTCTCTTTGCCTCTATAAGAGTGGGGTTGCAGCACATTTCAGTGCAATACTTGTTGATTTAGATTATGGTCAACGTGTTGAACGTCAAAATCTTAAGATATCGATTGATCTTTTGCTGCTTATTAGAAGTATGGAATAGGACCCTTGTAAAGGAATGAGTATGGACTTATGAGTACATGAGAAGTGGATTAATTAGAGGAAAAAGTTTTGAACTTTTCACTCTTGCAATATGAATTTATAGTTTGACCGAACTCATGAGCATGTAAAGACTACCTTCCCTTCATCAGCTGGCTAGGTAAAGGTAAAGATATAAAGCAATAGATCATAGAGAAAATGTACCCTCCCAAAAGTTTAAAAAAAAATAAAAAAAAATTGGGGAGCCTTGTCCTACTTGGTGCTAAATTCTTGGTTCAAGTTACTTTCTGCTTTAGCTCAATAGTGACTGGAGGGAGGACATGCTGTAACTAAGGGTTAGTTATCCTCTATGGCCTTTTTCATGTAAAAGACTATGGTTTAGCACTGGTAAATTGAGCAGTAATTACGGATGAAACCTATTTGCGTCTACCTGAAAAGAGAGAGAGAGAGAGAGAGTTTGAACATAAGGACATGAATATAATTTTGATGTTGGACTACATTCTCTATGGATTTGATCCATGTTCTATCTACCTGCATTGGTATGTTTCATAATGTGGGATGGGTTGTAATTTGTAAAACAGTGGTCCTTGGAGCCAATAAAATAAAGTCGTGTGATGCTATCTAGGACTTGCTAATGTACGTGGCAAAGTAATGACACTTACATCTGGATATCATTGGGCCAGATCTTTAGTGTCACCCAAAATTCTTCGCCCTTTTGCCTTTATGTGTACAATGCAGATGGTAGTTTTGCTTATGATGTAGTGTACTTACACAAGATTTATTAGGTAATTGATGGGGCATATGATGGTACAAAGCTCAACTGCGCTACACAAGCTGTTCTCTCTGACAACAAACTTGATGCAAAAACTGGCTATAGTGTACCACTGGAGATAAAGCCATCTGGACAGTTTGAACCCCTCTACAAGACAAAATTAAGTGTACAGGTACCTCTTAAATAATATTCCCTACTGAAAACCTGCTATGTCTGCTGATATATAATTTGCGGTGTATAATCTCTCATTCTTCACATTTAAGGATGGTGAGCTACCCGTGCTACCCTTGTCTGTTTATGGAGCAGTTGCTATGGCTCATAGTGAAGCTTCAGAGGAGTATTCATCACCAAACCAGTTTTTCTTTTATCTGTATGACAAGAGGAATGTAAGTCCAACCTAATAACTTGATAAGCTTTTATTTCATTCTATATTACCAAGTCCTGCACATTATTACACGCTGAACTTTGTCATAGATACGAAGATCAGCTGAATACTTCCTGTGTGGCTCTTGTTATAAGAGTGATTAATAACTTATACAGTAAACTAGTGGCATATGAATATGTGACAACTCTTTGTCTCCACAGTCTGGCCTAGGAGGACTGTCATTCGATGAAGGTCAATTTTCTGTTTTTGGGTATGGCTTTGGATTTTTCACTCTATAATGTTTCTCGTCAACATTCTGTCTTGCATTTGTTTCTCACACAACATTGCATCTATGCAGTTACACGACAGAGGGTCGAGATATTCTTTCTCAAATAAAAACTGGAGATATTATTAGATCTGTGAAGCTAGTGGAAGGCGGAGACCGCCTCGCTCTGCCAAATCAAAGTTGAGAGCTCTTTCTTGTCAGTTTAAGCTGCCCAAGGTCTCTATAGATGGCATTATTTTCTTAAATCTGCGGCGTGCTATTCTTTCTTTTCGCCTTTTTACAAGGCGAGGAAATGATACTTCCCATATCAATCATTCTGTTGAAGAGATCTTTCAGCACTTGAACTTCCTCAATTCATTGTTTCATAACCATAGACAGACTCATCCTGTTTTACAATAGTATGCTGGTATCAGTACTCCATCCCAGCTCTGTACATGATACACTCGATTCATACATGATTCCTCAAGTGCAGAAGGCCTGGGTTTTAGTTCTTGCCCTTACACCCTGTGCTAACATATTGCGCAATACAGTGCTGTTTTTCTTGTTTTAAATCTGACTGATTTAAATCTGAGGATTTTGTTTTTTGGTTGTTCTGATCAATATTTGTGTCTAAGCTCCCCACCAAAAAAATATAAAAATTCATTATACCTGTAGACTAGATGTTGCTTAGTAATTATGTAAACTTTGACTAATTTGATAAACACTGAGTTTTATCATATTTTTACCAGTAACCATTATCAAGGAATATAAATGGTAGTACATCCTTCACAATGTTTTGGTGTTCCAGGAGTATTACTAATTAATAGACCAAACTTCAGAATGGGAGTCATTTGGTGCATGCATAAGCAGCTCGACGTCAAAGAAAAACAGGATTTTCCTGAAGGTCGGTTGCAAATTGAAGAAGCTAAGTCTGAGGTCGGTTGATGGTTTGGTGTAAAATCTAGGGGGGAAATAAAGCTCATCTAGTCATATTAGATGAACTACACACAATGGAATGAGAAGTTTTTTTTTTTTTTTGGTGAAACAAGGGGATGAGAAGTTTTGACTATACTAACGTAGAGCATTTTATAACTTCTAATTTGTGATAAATTCATAAACTGATAGATAGTGACCCGAGTAATTCTAAATATCAGAGCTGTACTGTGTAATTATGAGCCATACGTGAAGCAAGTCCTCAAGTATTAGCCTTATAGTCATATCAGCTAATGAGAACAAGGATATGCCTATTTGTAAAGCAATGCGTCGAAGACGAATAATAGTTATTAATGTATGGTTTGGAAAATTAGCAATATGCGCTTGTATTCTAGTGGTAGAAGATACAAAGTCAGCATCTTCTCAGCAGTTCTAGATTTCTGAAAGACGTACTTTTCAAGTTCATGCAAGGCCCTGCCTCTTTAACGTCCACAGACTGATGGGAAACGGAAAGCAGCTATTCAAAACCATCATTCTCAACACAATTCTCAACCAATTACTATGACTTTTATTTTATTTTTTTAGAGAAAACCAATTACTATGACTTAATCATACGCAAATAGTCGAATGTAACCATGAGAAAACTCAAGAAGATAGCAAACAAATTTGGAACCTACAAGCTTTTACTGTACTGTTTAGGTCTATTTGATGGTGTCTTCTTCTTCTTCTTCTGTTTTTTTTTTTTATTTTTTATTTTGTTTAAATATAACCAGACCATCACTCACTCAAAGTTTAAAGGTACAAGAATACTCCTTTTATCATATTTCCTCGTTCCTTTGGTTTTGTGCAATTCATTTACGACCAAATCATAAGAAAAGTTGCAATGTTGAGTCTCAAATACATTTATTAAATATTTATGTGAACAAAAGGGTCCATATTGGCTAATGGATGGTGGGAGACAAAAATTTGAAAGATAATGACAATTGTTATTTAAAAAGGCAAAAATTGACCAAAAAAACAGAAAAGATAGAGGCAAGATAATAGAGATACTCCAAAATAAAAGAAGGGTCAAAACAAATAAGACAGAGGTAATATATAATTTACATAAACTTCTTCTTAATCAACAATCTCGAGATCGTACCTATTCAAAAAGACTCATTAAGAACTCGAGTCGAACTTGTACTCAAATCGAACTTTTACAAATCAAACATTAAGCAAAATTCGATCGAATTGATCTCCAATAACTCGTAAATAGTCTCGTCTCATTTGCACTTTATAGTCAACATCAATATCATGATCATGATCAGGCAGTAATCTATGGCCACAAACTTTTAGAAAAAATCCACCTCGTAAATCCCAAGAGTATAAAAACATGCTCAGAATCTTCACAACTTGGAGAAAACACGTACATCACTTAAGCTACTTGTCTGTTCCCTCCACATCCATCCATCCATCCATCAATGGCTTCCCTCCACACCATCTTCCCACCCCACCTCCCTTCCTTACACAAACCACTCAAACCCACCACCACCACCACCTTCTCCTCCCTCCCAACCACCACACGCCGCCGCACCATCACCATGAGCATAGCCACAGAGAAGCCAGGTGGGGTCATGAGCATAGCCACTGAGGGTGGTCAGGGTGGAGCTGTGGTTGGTGGGTTAGCCATGGAGGGTGTTAGTGGTGTGAGTGGTGAAAGTGGTAGTAGTGGTGGTGGGGGAGAGGGGAATGGTGGTGGGAATGGAGGGGATGTGGAGAAGATGGTTGATAGAGCTATTAATGCTACTATTGTTTTAGCTGCTGGTTCTTTTGCTATTACTAAGTTGCTCACTATTGATCATGATTATTGGCATGTTAGTCTCTTATCTTTCTTTGTACACTTCATCATTTATGTATGATTAAAGTTAGCTGCTTAGATTGTTTTTTGTTTTTTTGCAATTAGTTTTGATGGTTGTTTTTATGTACTATGTTGTTTTTGAGCTTATCATGATCATGATTACTGGCATGTTAGTCTCCTCTCTTTCTTTCTTTCTGTAATTCATTGTATCTTTTTTATTCTGAAATGGGGTTTTTGTTTGGTTGAAGTTTGCTGCTTAGATTGTTTGGTGTGTTTTTGTTGTGAGTAATTTTGATGGGTGATTTTATGTACTATGTTGTTTCTGAGCTTTTTATGATCATGATCATGATCACTGGCATGTCAATCCTGTTTCTTTATTTAGTTCATCTTTTTTGAAGGCACAGGATTGGTTTTTGTTTGTTCAGAGTTAGCTGCCTTTGACTGAATGATGCGTTTTTGTTGTGATGAGTTCTGCACATAGTATTTGAAGAGACGTCTAATTGACCTAGTGACGAATTGAGTTAAAGTGATCACTTTTCATAACGCTGTAATAAAAGTGACCATTTTATGCGAAAAAGAGAACACTTTACTGTCTAAGTTCAACGGTCTCATACTAGACTTCCTGTTAGTTTTGATGGGTGTATATGTGCTATACTACTATGTTGTTTTTGAGCATATTATGATATTAATTATTGGCATGTCGATCCTGTTTCTTTCTTTACTTCATTTCTTATCAATGACCAGTTTTGTGTTCTGTGATTTGGAGGTGTTGAACGGGGTCATGTTTGGTAAAGTTGGCTGCTTGAGGTGGTTTTGATCTGTTTATAGTGAAATTATTTGTTGGCTTTTGGTAATGATAAGATTTGGTGGGTGTTTATGTGATGTTTCGAGCTAATCATTATTATGCCAGTCCTCTGTGTTTCTTTAATTCTTTTCTTGTTAAATACCAAGTTAGTGTTTTTGTGTTTTGTTGTGAAATGGGGGTCTCTGTGAGAAAGTTAGCTGCTGCTTGTATTCTGTTGGAATTATGGAATTGTCTGTTGGTTTATGTATGTTGGGTGTTTTGAGCTTATTATCATCATAGTTGTTGCCATGTTAGTCCTCTTTCTTTGTTTGTTCCGCTGTATTTTAATTCCTAGTTTTGTGTTTTGCAGTTTTGAGTTGTGGTATGAGGCTTTGTTTAGTACGGTTAGGTGCTTATGTTTGCTTCATGTATTTCTGTTGGAATGGTTTGTTGAGCTTTTGTTATGATTAGATTTCGTGGGTGTTCAGGTGATGTTGCTTCTTGAGTTTGTTATGTGCTGTCATATGTTTGTGCTTATGGTGAATATTGGAGGATTTGGCTTGAGCTCATGTAGAGAAATGGAAAGTTGCCAGCTTGGTTTATGGTTCGGAATTGAGTGAAATTTGTTGGATAGGATATAGTGTAATACTGGTATGATTTAAAGCTGTGTTTCTTTCAGAATTGTCAGTTGAGTGATTGGGAATGTTTGTGTTTAGAGCTGATTGATTGGACTTGATTTTGTAAGCTGACATATGCTTGTAAATGTGTGAGATGTTTTGGTTGATGAAGGTAGAGAGTGGCTTGTTTGGTTTGGGTTGTGAATTGGTCTTATTTTGGAGGATGTCAGCTAGTTTTGCTTGTAAATGTATGGGCGATGGATGTGTTGCATGAGGAATCCATTCGGAGTTTGTTTGCGTCGTTTGGCTTTTGTGGTTTGAGATGTGTAGGTATCATATATCACCAAGGTTGAGTTTTTTTGTTGGGACCAATACTTTCTAAATCAAGATTAGAGATTTAAGTCTCTCCTTCCAGTGGACAATAGATTTTAGACTTTGAATGAGTAGTTACCTTTTTTGTGTTTGAAGAATTCATAATATACCTAAAGAGCTCAAGCTTGTAGATTTGTTTGTTCAATAATGACAAGATGTACTATAAGTCTTGTTACGTGTGTAGTGAGTTGTGTAGCAGTCATGCTGCATTACATTTCTGTTCTCTGTAAACATATCCTTGATGAAAAATTATGTGCTGACGATTTTCAGAGAGAATCATAGGAAAATTTGTGACTTCACTTGTGCTCACTTGTATGTTTCTTCCAGGGTTGGACACTATATGAAATATTGAGATATGCCCCTCAGCACAACTGGACTGCGTATGAGGAAATTCTTAAAACCAATCCTGTATTTGCGAAAATGGTTATTAGTGGAGTGGTGTACTCAGTGGGAGATTGGATAGCACAGGCTAGTTCTTGAAATTAACTGTCCGTCCTAATGAGTTTTGCTTGTATGCTTTCAATTACTGACTTGTATCTTTATGTTTCTTCTAATAGTGCTATGAAGGGAAGCCTCTATTCGATTTTGATCGCGCCCGTATGGTGAGATCTGGGCTTACTGGGTTCACTTTACATGGTTCTCTGTCCCATTATTACTATGAAATCTGTGAGGTGCGATACTCCTTGTTGAACTTGCAGCTTTTTCTTTAATACTTTTACTTCTTGTCTAGTTTTGATGGTCTTTATGGTGGTGGTTTTAATAAGTTATCACTTTCAGGCACTATTCCCTTTTCAAGACTGGTGGGCAGTTCCTCTAAAAGTTGCATTTGATCAAACTGTATGGTCCGCAATTTGGAATAGTATCTATTTTATTGTATTGGGGTTCTTGCGATGGGAATCTCCAGCTAGTATTTTCAAGGAATTGAAAGCAACGTTCTTTCCTATGCTCACTGTAAGTGAACTTTCCAGATCTTTTCTTCTTTCCTTCTATAATCAATATAGCACTTACTAAATTTTGTGATAGTTAAGTCTGATCTGAAAGGTAGAGTTTTCATCTGAAAGAAGTTTTCATTCAACTCTGCACTCTGTTTGAGCGATGCCAAAAACTCCTCCTGCATTGATTTACCACCTTATCCAAAACATCTGCTGTGGGCCTGTGGCATGTGCCTCTTTTTCTCAATGTAGAGAAGTAGCGCAACCACAGCTCTCTTTCGGTTACAATCTGTTCCTGGTTTCTTTCCATTGGAAGTGGGGATGTTTATGATCACACATGGACAAATGTAAATCCTTCTAATGCACGGTTCTCTCGTTGGCCTTCTAAATTGTAGCTACTTTGAGAAACTTGCCGAAACTTAAGTTGTAGCTACTTTGAGAAACTTAAGTTGTAGCCGTCATATTCTGTCTTATGTCTAATGGTACTCATACTGGTACATGGTTTTCAGGCAGGATGGAAGCTTTGGCCTTTTGCACATCTTGTGACTTATGGTCTCATTCCCGTCGAGCAAAGACTATTGTGGGTTGATTGCGTTGAGCTCATATGGGTAACGATACTGTCAACGTAAGTTAAAAATTACTAATGCTGAGCTTTTTTTTTGTTTTTAATTTTTTTTTTTTTTTTTTGGGGGGGGGGGGGGGATCCCGTGCTCGCAAAATATGACCTTTTACACCAGTCCATGCTTCTACAAGTAGCTGATAGTGCATTATATGTTTTGTCCATCTTATGAACCTTGAACGTGATTTATTTAAGGGATATTTCCTTATGTCACCCTGAGGTTTTGCGTTTTTCTTATAATGCCCCTGTGTTTTTTCGACTTTTTTATATCACCCTGAGGTTTGTGTTTTTGATAATCGTTGCACGTTTAAATGTGACTCACTTAATGTTTGTTTGAGAAGTATGAGAATGTCAAATGGTAAATTTAAAAGTCCAAGACTGAGAGTGATTTGCTATGAATCTTGGTTAATGATGATCTGCTGTTAATCTTGCTTTCTGATTAGCTGAAACTTGGTGCATGCAAGTGTCCTTGTCATTTGGGCAATAATATGTATTTCTCCTTACCATAGTAAAGATTTGAAGCTGCATATATGTTTCTCTGATACTACTGAACAAGTAGTAACTGAGTACTGACATTTGTGATGTGCGGGCATGTTGTTGTCATAACAGCGTTATTTCAACTCATGATCCTGTTACTAAGTTACTTCTGTGATCGCCAATTTTGCCAAGCTATTTTTGTGATAATCAAGAAAGAGAAAATGTGTCCTTTTACTGATAAAAATGTCTTTTGGAGGGACTTGGGTAGATGAATTTCGAGTTTGAGTGTCATTCTCCATATTGGGATCTTCAAAGTTGATTTCCACCTACCTGCTGTAAATCGTTCCTTTGATCTTTTGTCAATGAAGGCAAAGTCCATATTCTACTTGGAGAGTCGGCCTTGAATGTATGTAAAGGCTTAGGAGATGACAGAAACTATCGAAATACTTGAAAAGTTTGTGAAGCCCTCATTGGAGATAGATGGAGAGAAAAGCCGAAAACTTTTATCAAACAATTACTGTATATCATACGGAGTATAATAGACCATATGGTTCTTCCTGCAAAACTCCTAAAAACTCATGACTTAGTGACTTGTCAACTGTTAGGACCCTCATTTCTCTACGCTGTCTTCTCTTTTTGTTCGGCCCATATTGCATTTGTTATTAATTCATTTAATTTCTGTAAAGGGCTGCCTGTTTATAATTACATATGTAGTATTTGGTTGACTTTGACAATTCTCGGATTTCTATATTGATAGATATTCAAATGAGAAATCAGAAGCAAGAATCTCGGAGGCATCAACTGAAACCACAAGTTCAAGTCCCTCGGAGGTATATATTATTTCTTGGTTTATTTATAATGCAAAAAATCTCAGGCAAGCATCTCGATTCTCAGCCTTTCCCTTGATATTATGCTCTATCATTTTCAGGAGTAACAGGATGTGTTAGCATGGAGAACATTGGTATCTCAAGATTTGTCCCACCACATGTGAATCTGTGATTCAAATGAGAGTTGAATACGGAGTATTTTGTGTGGTGGACTTCGGCTTTTGGGGATGTGTGGCTTGAAAGCTGGCGAAATCTAGCTGGAAAAGACAATTGTGGTCACATACTCGCATCTCCTCAGCCTTATTAACATGTATAGATAGATTATTCATTATTATGAGTCACAACTTAGTTCTACATGTAAAATTCTTATATTTTTTCCACCTCTAGACTAGTACTTGTATATTATCTTATTGGTCGTGAGGTGTAATTATTGTAAATGTTACATTCTTCACACAAATAAAAATATAGTGGCTATAGGAAATACTTGCAGAGAGTTCCCTATAGTTGTAATTCAATTGTACTTGGTCTATGCATCCAGAAAGAGATATTACCTGCTGCTTGTAGATTCTTCTTTGTTATAAAAAGACTCATTTTGATTACTTGGTTGTAAAACATCTTAAATTAGTGTGGCAAGTTATAGACTTTGACTTCCAACAGGCAACAGTCTTCCCGCGGTTCGACCAACTCCGCTCAGATTACTGTTATACGTCAAGACTTCTCGTGTAATGCTTTCCTCTCTATAAAATTTCCTCTCGACTCTTTCTTCATGTTCCTCCTCACCGCTTAATTTTTGGTTGGAATGTTACAGATGATTAAGAAATTTATGTCTAGCTGTTTATGTTGAGCTCCCTTAGGCCTTAAGGTTTTGCCTTTTTTTCATACATGTCAGATGACTTATATATGGTAGTACTTTCAATTATCTTTCAGCTAAGGAATAGAAAGTCCGTGGACATTAATGTGCTTCTGTATGTATTGTTCTTGTGTGTGCTTCTGTCAGCATGTATTGCAGTAGTCTAGCAAATCTTGGTACCATCTAGTAATATGTTCTGGATTTTGGAATAAAGGCAGACCTTCTGCTCTTCCAATGTATTGAGCAAATTAGAAACATGATCTGCTAGACTGCTAGCCAGATAGTAACAAACCTCTGGATGATGCTCTCGTCTGCGCATCTTCTTTGAAGGATCCAAAGAAATGTATTGCTCTTGATTAATCTGTTGCATTGAGCTACATATTTTTGCTCTCCTAATGTTTGAAGTATATAAGTAAATTCAAAGCCTCATATGTCCTGCTACATCTGAAAAGACTCTAGACTTGCGTAACTAATAACAACAATCAGTGTATATACACAAAAATTTGTTCCTGTGATCTTCTGACAAGATCACTAGATCAGCTTAGTTCTATGCAGAGGACATCATGGAGAGGCGACTTGGTGTCGGCTGAAAGTTCCTCCAACGCAGGCTGAGCCGCCTTGTTGGTGGAGATAATGCCCTCCTGATAAGCAGCTCTTTCATCATTTGCTGTTTTCTAAGCTTATCACCAGCTAATAAGCCACATGCATCTTGAATGCCATACAGGACTGTAGCCAACCCTGTAGAAGTTGTTGCTGAAAACAAGGCTGTGATTGCCCTCCTTGATGAAGTATCCCTGCCCTTGATGCTCCGCTGACCGTTGATTCTCATCTGTATGCCCGATCCTCCAGCTGCCGGTGGCTTTGCTGGCACTTTCTGCTTGTCTTGAGTTTTGTACTGCATGCTCTTTAACTTCTTTCAGATAGCTTGCTTAATTGCTTCTGTTTTCCCCTTCTTGTTGGTCTTCTATTGTCGAAGTGCTTCCTTTTATATGAGCATTTCATAAACCTTTTTTCTTGTATGTAAAAGCTGGCATGTTAATTACTTAATTGACCTAGTCATGGAGGAAAGACTTGGAATATGTTTGAATAGAAGTAGTAGTGGGGTTCGGGAGCCTTGTTTGACAGGTAATACCCACTGGCTAATTATATTGAAGTTTTCCGCCACCTGTTTAGAGAAGCCACTGAATTTGACTTGGAAATAACAAGGAACATGGGACTAGTGATTTTGTGACTTGTGTCAATCTGGTATCATATTATTATCCTTCTTGTGCAATAGTTCCTGTTTGGTCCTAATTAGCTGTGACACAGATTTACCAACTGGTGTCTGATTATAGTTAGTGAATGCAGATATGATCATTTATGGGTGGGAAGACACTTGGTTTGGTAAAGTTGGTGACCCGTGTTTCCATAAGTTTTACTGCACAAATGAAAGCCTTGTTTAGCTGAGAGTTGGTGACTTAATCAGCCCTATTTTTGCCAGACATTGCAACATGGTATCAGAATCTGTCTATAACTTCCTTGCCACTTACCAGCATGGTCAAGGATTAACCTTATTTGATACAGAGAATTGTCACATAGTTACCATCCCACTAATTACACCTAAGACATTCAAATTTTCTAGTACCATAGTCTATAAATGAGAAAAAGATGGAATTAAGATAGTAAGAACCAGAAGTTATAATTTATTAAGCTCTTTTATACTTTGTACATACGTAGTTTTCTTTAAATCTCCAAATCAATACATACACCACCGATACAAAACAAGACTGTACACACAACCTCCTAATAACTTTACCTAGTCAAAGTAACATTTACTTAATCACATATTCACAAAACTACCATATGCTTTTCCTGGGTAGGTGTTGTTTAATCGGATAGATTTTTTCTAAAAGCTCTTCGTGCTGGTTCCAGGTAATAAGCAGTCTTTAGAGGATGCCCACATTTCCAGCAACCATATTGCCAAACATGGGCCATTTTGCCAGTTAAATGCTTTACACTTCATATCATGGCTGGCAAGCGGAGATTATTGCCAACGCATTATGTCAGAATCAACTAATCGAGGCTTCTCTTTATCCCTCTATACAATGATCAAGATTAAGTGCCTTCACTCCGTACGTGTCGTCTACTTATATCCTCTGTTACTAAATTTTAGGAAAATATGGCACCATAATCATATGCCATATCGCCCATATGACATGATACCTATATATGTTACACATTGGCTTCCACAAAGCTGTTTTGCATTGTGGGAGCAAACTTCTAATATGCCCCCACATTTCCAGCGTCTTGATTTTTTATAATAAGTTGTACGCTTATATTATTCGTTTTCAATTTTGGCTGGTAATACACCTATAACACTTACAGTCTAAGACTCTAATACTTATACTTTGTCTTCTCTGGTGATGGTGCAATGGATAGTGTCCTACAAAGTTGATGTTTGGATTCGCTTGCAAACGTAAAGCACTTCGACTACAATTCGATAACTATAGAACATGTTGTATGTACAACACATAGGTACTTTTGTCAACTAGAATGTAAAACTAAGTGGTTGTTTGGTTGACATTAACTAATGTAGGAATTGACAATTCCCATGAATTGAAATTTTG
>CAAKMY010053225.1:0-11021 GCA_901111285.1 Corrigiola litoralis
ATATATATATATATATATATAGAAACATAATATCATAAAAGGTTTTTAAGTCATCATTAAACACTAAAATAATTAAGATTTACGAAATACATGTTCATTACCACATACAAGTATTGATGATGAGACCAACTCTCATACATATTTACTACCAAATACATGTTCACGGAGCATAATGTATGATGAAGATAATCGAGAGCAAGTTATAATCCGTGAATTCGTGAATATTATCCATCGTACTCAAGTTTAAACAAAGATATTCATAAATTGATTCTTATATATTATGAGCAATAACATATTTACAATTTTGCTCTAAGTTAGCATTGTAAATTCCTAATAGCAAAAAAATTAAGAATTCAAGCTATTTCAATAAGTCTTTTACTTCATATAAGCCATATATTAATGGTACAATAATTACAAAAGATATAAGAATTCGAGTTAATAGTTATAGATCATTATTCCACTTTATAGGAATGTTTCATTAAGTCGCAAGAACTTGTTCAGTCCTCATTTTATACACTTTTATACACTCACTTCATAAAGGTAAAAATTACAATAAAAGGAGACATTAGAATATTTAAAAAACATCTCTTAAAAAGTTTAGGTATTAGGAGTACATGTTTTCAGTGTAACAAAGTCCAAAACCAAACATAAGCATCTTTCTAATTTGGTAGCATACAGCCAAACTAGTAACTCTACCCTCAATTATCACCTTTCTATTTTTAAACAAGTTTAAGCTTAGTACCTTTCTTTGGCTTGAAGATTTCTCCCTCTCTTTATTTATCTCTTAACATTTCCTATCTTTTGCTCAAAAATTGCAACATTTTAAGCCAAATATTAGCTTTTATATTGGACTAACTAAAGTCACCTTATTTGTAATGAAAGCTGTAGACTGATGTGCAAAAGATTGAGTAATGGGTTTCTCTCTCTCTCTTCGTCCTCATACTTGCCATTTTTATAAGGTAGTATTGCTTATTTCTCTCTTTTTCCTAAGTGGGTATCAAATTTATGAGTTTGTTTTATGTTTTTACTGTGTTTTGTTGCATATATTTTGTCATAGTGAGTTAAAGATTGAATTTTTATTGAATTTGGTATTTGGGTTTGTTGAAGTTTTTGCATATATTGTCATAATGACTTAAAGAATGAATCTTTATTGAATTTGGTATTTGGGTTTGTTGAGGTTGTGTAGAAGTATGAGGTTTTGTCCTACTAGTATTTATGTGTCTTAATTTCTATGAGTTTATTCCTTGTGTGTACTATATATAGTGTTGCATATATTTATCATAATGACTTGAAAGATTGAGTCTTTGTTGAAATTGTGATATTGGGTTTGTTTAAGTTGTGTAGAATATGAGGTTTTGTCATAATTTTTTTTTTTTTTTTTTAACAAAAGATTTTGTTGCTTTAGATAATGTTATTGGGCTGTGAATGTTGAGTAGAAAAGAGGTTGTGGAAGCTTGTGGATATGTAAGACCGTCTTAAAGTGGTCTTATTTATTATCATGTAAATGAAAAGTGACCACTTTAACTCAATTCGTGACCAGGTTAATTTTTAGTTCAAATTTGACTATCTTTTTTAATAATGTGTGTTGGAGGTTGGTGGCTGTTTAATCAAGCCATGGCAGTTGATAGTATAATGTTTTAACATAGCTTTGACTTCGATGACTTTGTTCCTTGTTTTTCTGTAAAATGTAGTAAATTGTTTTTTTCATGTTGATATAAAGTCCAATCTTATTAAAGTAGGTTTTTGGTTGCTCCAATTTTTTGAGATCATGGGGTTTTAAGGATGGGAGCTAGTAGTATTACATAGATGAAGATTCCGGAACAGCCTCTCCAGTAGTCACTCAGACTAGTTTGGGGAAAGGCTGCGTACATCTTGGAACCTTGCCTTGTGCGGGCTCTATACTGGGTTGTTGTTGTTGTATGGCTGGGGATTCTAATGATGCATGCTCTTAATTAGGGTGTTGTGTGGTTGAGTATGTTTTTTGAATGGAATTTAGCAATAATGTCTTTAGCTATCTGGTTTCTAAGGAACATGAAGGCTTTTACATAAATTGAGGTTAGGAGTTTATTCTTATTTATGTCTTTGGGCACTCCTTTCTAAAAAAGGGATTAACTATAATAACTTAAGCTTAAATGGGCTAAATTGAGTGTTAAGATTTCTTTTCGTGGCTGTGTACAAGGTTTATTTTTTGTTACAGAATCTAATGTTTTGGCACTATGAAACGTATGAATGTATGCTCTTTCTATGTCATAAACATATTCTACAGTTCCAGTGGACATGGGTATTTCATTATCATCGTTCAAATTTAACAGGATCAATAAAATACTCGAGCTATGAATATAGGACTCTTGTAATGGGTTCCTCCCTTGTTCGTGATTCCAATTCTGAGGTTTTGGTAACTGGCTTTTCGTTTAGATTTAGAAGATGGCATAATTTTTTAGCAAATCCGTATTTCTAGGTGATCCCTTTGTTTTAGAGCAAAACGATTCAGATGTACGTCTATGGGGTGTATGTTTGGCGTATCACTTTGGAAGAAAGGATTGATAAGCCTTCTTAACATTATAACATGTCTAGAGAAGGCTTTAACTATTTTGATTTTAAATATTATTTTCCTGCTTGATCTTATGTCTGCAAAATTTTGAATCATTGGGCATTTATTAAGTTGATGAGTAATGAGTCCTTGAAAGATAATTAATTGAGAACTTATGCCAAGTAAGTGTTTGAATATCAAGTTAGTGACTTGGTTGCCAGAAGCAACATATCTACCAAATTCGTTGCCAGTTCTATGACTTTCATCTTTCCTGCGATGAGTAAAGTACAGTGTATCCAATATATTTAGTTGTCACCATTTGTCTTGTAGTATTGTTGTTTTATAGTAGTTCTACAAATATAGAGTTCTTTATTGATGCCTTTTTAGGCAACCTTTTCTAGGATTCTTCTGGATATCACTGTTATTTATGCTAGTGCGTCTGATGTCGTACTGTAATTGATATCTGTCTACAGTTCTGCTCTCTTAGGGTACATGGAAGAAACAAGTCGTTATCTTTTGTGAAGAGCACTGCCAGATGTTGTGCTCTTCAGGGTATCAATTCAGTCCTGGGAGATAGGAAGTCTAGCATCAGCAGCAATGAAACACCTCAACCTGCCAGGGCTCTCCTTGAGAGGCTGTTTGCACAAACACAGAAGCTGGAAGAGCATATGAACGGGAATACCCATCTTGTTCAAGATGTTCATTTATTTGATCTGGAAAATCTAGAATCCGATCTGCATGCTGCATTAGAAGCCTTGAGGAAGAAGGAGGAAGATCTTCAAGAAGCAGAAAGAATGGTGAAGTGGGAGCATGCTGAATTGAGCCAAGCAAGAGAGGAGCTGGAACAGCGGGAAAAGGAAATTGCAGCAGCTTGTTCTAAGCAGGAAAAATTGGAGGATGAGCTAAGGCAGGCCAATTTGAAGTTGGTTTCTCAGGCCAGGCATATAGAAGATCTGAAGTTGCGACTTAAGGAAAGAGATCAGGACATTGCCTTGGAAAGACATGCACTGTTATCAAAAGAAGATGAAATTGACAGGATGGGACTTGAATTGATGCGCAAGCACACAGAAGCTGAAAAGGCTGATGCCGAGCTTAAATCGAAGGTTCAACTGCTGGATGAAGCCTATGAAGTCGTGAAAAAGCAAGAAATTGAACTGCGAGCACTAGAAAACTCACTCCATGAAAAACAGGTGGAGCTTGAATCATTGCTGGCTCGCCGGCAACTCGAAGAGGAAAAAGTAAACGCTGCTGAAACCAAATTGGAGAAGCAGACAATGGAGTGGTTATTGGCACAGGAAGAACTAAAAAAGCTTGGGATGTTAGCATCTAAGCACATAGGAGAGAGTAAGGAAACCATGGAAGATTTTCAGAGAGTGAAAAGGCTGCTTGTTGATGTCAGGGCTGAGTTGGTCTCTTCCCAACAATCCTTGTCTTCCTCAAGGCAAAAAATGGAGGAGAGAGAGCTGTTGCTGGAGAAGCAATTTCTGGAACTTGAAGAGCAAAAGGAAACAATTACGTCCTACATGAACGGTCTGAGAAATGCGCAGATTGAGGTGGAAAGTGAGAGAGCAAAGCTTAGAGTTACTGAGGCACGGAATAAGGAGCTTGAATCGGATTTGTCCCTTAAGAGAGATCTGATTCAAGATCTACAAGAGGAGTTAGATAAGGAGAAAACTTCTTTGCAACAAGCAATACAAGAGCTGTGTTTACTTCGAGAGGAGCTAAATGACAAGAACATTGAATTTGAAGAAACAAACAACTTGCTGGGCTTTAAAGAAAAAGAATTAGTGGAGGCTAGAGTTGAAATTCAACATTTAAAATCTGAACAGCATTCTCTTCAGCTTGTTCTGCGTGAGAGGGATTTGGAGCTCGTCACAGCAAGGAGGAAAGTGGAGGAAGTAAATGCAGAGGTCACAGAGCTAAGGATGCTGCTCAATGGCAAGGAAGATCAACTTATCCTGGCCACTGACATGCTTAAGGAAAAAGAAGATTATGCTCAGGTAATGTTGCATGAGCTCAATGAGGCTAAGGTGAAGGCTTCCGAAGCCGAATCTGTAGTTGGAAATTTTTTAAATCTTACTCATGAACTGGTCATTGCCTCTAAGGAGGATGATCCGGGCATATCTACCCTACTAGGTGAGATGGGCCAGTTCCCGTTGCAACCGTTAAAAAAACCTTCAGATGATTATAGGTGGCAGAAGAAACAGCTGGAGTCTGAACTTGAGTTGACCAGAGAGAATCTCAGGGCAAAGGAGATAGAGCTTCTGGCTGCACAAAGGCAGCTTAATATCAAATATGAGGAGCTGAACATGGTTCTTCAAAGATTGGAAGAAAAAGATGCTGAATTGAAAGAATTGAGGGACATGCTTAGAGATGCTCGTGAAGTGAAGAAACTATCTACACCTGCGCGAGATAGCGCATGCGAGAATGATAGGGAAGACTTGGCTATTGAGAAGCTCCATCTGGAAGCTGCTCAGCTTGAGGTTGAAGCTGCAACTAGTGCCCTTCATAAACTTGCGGAAATGAGTAGACAACTCCTTAATAAAGCCAACCTGAGCATCGATGCTGATCTTGATGTCAATGTCTTCCCACAAAATGTTTATGGTTCTAACTCGTGTGTGGTTGAAAATGAGATCGTCGTACAAAAGGAGCCTGAATCAAACTTAAACGTGATTGAAAATGACGAATTTCTAGCAGAGGTTAAATCTGAAGTTGCGCGTCTTTCAGCTTTAACAGAAAGGCTAGTCAGAGAAGCTGGAGCCGTAGCTTCTGCAACATAGCTGAATCGTTGATGTAGGTGGAACTGGTTGAAGGTTGTCTGTAAATATATCTTAGCTTAATTTGGGATCTGCTGGAAATATTAGACTGCTTATAAGTTTTTGCATGGCGGTTTTGCTAATTTCACTCTTGCCAGTGTAAGGTGTATGATGTATGCATATTTGCTGGTTTGGGTCTGCTCGCATTGGAGTTGGTGGTACCTGAGATCTTGGAAGTTCTTGTTCGATGCTTGAGTGATATGTTATGTAAATCAGAAGGCTGTGCGTTTGGTATTTGATCTTTTAGGGCATTGTATCCTTCCGGTGTCAGTATACTGGGCATCTGAACCATCTGTTTTTTCATGTTGCCGATTCGCTCTTAATTTCTTGGGGCTGACCAGCAAGGTTACAGCTGAGGAAGTCATTTATGGTACCTCTTGTAATTTGGCTTCACACTGTTGTCGAATGAAAAGATAAATGGGAACTCTTTCAAAAGTTTATATTCTATACTTTCTACTGTCTGCATTTTTTTTTCTTTTTTTTTTTCCCTTCATATTTTGTGGTCCAAGATAGTAACTTTTGCTACTTTCATCTTGATAACATATCGAGAAGTTTGGTTTATCCCCGTCTATCTATTTTTGGTCAGGACCACATATGACATTGTGGCCCTGGACCATATAATCACGCTTTTTTTCTTCCTGATGCTGTACCTTTTTACTCATTCAAAGTTTAAGTTAATGATTATCCGATTTTATTTTTCTCTTAAAAATGGGAAGAGTTTAATGATTCTCTTATCAAGTTTGAATGTTTTTCTTAGTACTTCTCGGTTAATCAATCTTTATTACAAAAGTGTTTGCCGTATATTTTTTTGGGGTGAAAAGGTTTGAATAGATACCGTTCTAGACTCCTTAGTGGATGTGGTATCAGCCTCTGTCTGGATTCCAACCTGGCCCTTGTGTTATTCCCTATGTTCCTTTAGCGCCACTTCAAAGGCCTCACTGACCGTGGTGTCGTAATGCACTTCCTCTCCCTACCTGATCTGAAGTCCGCATAATCAGAAGCGGGGTTGTGGAAGTTTTTGTAACTTGGTGATCTATGGAAATTTGTCAAGTGATGACGATGATGACTGTCGAAATAGGTATGTGGTTGTATTAATATGTATAATTTTTGTTAACTAATGTTGATGATGTGAGTAAACGTCTTTTTGATGGATTATTTACATAGTGGTGGTTAACTAGTGCTTTTATTGTAGGATTTAGTTTATTTGTAGTGACAAATTGTGGATGAATTGGTTGTGCTGTCTCTAGTGGTACTCTGATAGGGTAACATCAGGTGTATCACAAGTAGCAAAACTTTTTCAGCCTTTCCAAGTTGGTTTTTAATTGAGTCATTTATGTATCAATGATGGATTCTGGCATAATTACATGTGCCTGCTCTTTCTTAAAATGGACGAATAAGGGTGTGGTAATCTAAGGCTTATGGGAGTACTGAGATCATGTCAAATTTATCAAAATTTTGTGGTTAATGTGATTATTAGGATGCTGCATAAGCATACAAGTGTGCTTACTTTCAATTAATTAGGGCTCTTATGAGTTATTTGTACGCTGTGGAATGTAATGTCCTGTGTAGTAAATGGTAATGGAGGTAATGCATCTCAATGACAATCATTTGTGTTCCTTGTGATCCTTCTCATTTATTGAGAAAGCTTTGAATGCATTGCTTTTATTCAGTACTCTGATAGAACATAAGCTATTGCAGGATGGGGACCTTTTGGTGGAGAGTAGTTAAGCATGTCGACTACTTTACTATTTGGAGATGTAAGCTGTTTTGGAGTTGATTTTGGAGCAGCATTTGGGATAGTGTTCATGAATTATGCAGTAGACATTTGCTTACCATCTTTTGAGGAAGATGGAAGTACAGTATTCTCTTTGAGTGGAGGGTGAAATGAAATGTTGGACTCCTTACCTTGGGAGTGTTGCCGTTGGGTTCTGCTATACTGGCGATTTTTAGTATGGCAGACTCTCTTTGTGCCACCCAATTTTTTTCTTGTAAGTAACCCTTTTAAATTTTCCATTTTGGGATGTCCCATCTATTTCTTTACGTTTATATTTTGGGTAGAAATAACACTATAAAACAAGCCCATGTGAGGGCGGGCTTTACGTAAGGCACTGACACTTCTCTCCTCTCTTATATAATTGATCTACAAGCAAATGTACGGAAATCGTTGAGGTGTAAAGAGCGTTTCTCGGTGTAAAAAATACCAATAAGCTACCACTATAATGATATTGGTGGTTTGCCCTTGTTGTGCGTTCCTAAATGTTAACAATTATCTACCCCTTTTCTTTCGACTAGTACTCGACACTTAGAGAAGTGTTGGGCACATGAAGAAGTATCTGACACGGATACGGCATGCATTTCTAGGGTTTGTAGTTTTTCTTCTCAGGGATCATACCCAAGAATCATATCCATTTAAGTTATCAAATATGGTGTCTGACATTGGTGTGGCGAATTACGTATAGTGATCCATTATCAGAAGTTCTACTTCCCACCTCACCATATGTTATTTTTATATAACAATTTGTGTATTTTGATTGCTCCCTGCCCACCCTCTATATTAGTTGTATGTTTTAAAATTTTGGTTATGCAACTTCTTCAATCACATATTTTTTCTGTGCCACCCAATTTTGACATTTAGTTTTTAGGATTAGAGAGAAAAAGGTGCTCATGGGTGACTGCTAGCAAAATTCAAATGGGAGAGTGGTGTGGGATATTTGAAGGCAAATTAAACAAGAATAATCGAACGTTGTGCCTATCTTTCAAAAGTAATCACATCTCTCTAAATAATCTGATATTTGAAGTTTTGGTACAATAGTGTGCCCCAGTTAGTGTTTCCGTTTAAAATTTCTGTTAATGTAGTTTTTTTTTCCTTTTTAGGTTATTAAATAAGGTAATATTCATCATTTCTGGTCTTTCCCCTTCCCTCTGTTGGCCTTAGCTAGTTCAGGGAGCTCTTCTAACTAGTTTGCGATATAATTCTTTCATTTCTCCATCACTTTTTTTATAGGTTCCCCATAGTAAATCATCAACTTTGATATCTAGTTTTAATTGCTTGATATCATTGACGCACGTTAGGTGTCTAGAATTAAACTATAGAGGATGGAAGGGTTACCTTTCTCTATTGGATGGAGTTACAATTCAATAAATGCTTGACCCATACTCATTTAAGTCAAATTGTGGAACCGGTTTCTGTGATGGAGGTGCATACGTTCCCTTTTATGTATTCGGTAGGATGGTTCATAGGTGGATCCAGATACTAATATGAAAGTGAGGGAGAAATAATGAGTGAAAGAGGAGGACTGAGGAATTGGTGGTAGTAGGGACATAGAAGCTGAAAATGGTAGGATAGGCTGGGAGAGGATGATGGAAATCACTGGTTCTAGTATTTTGGCAGTCAAAGAGGGATAACTAAAAGAAAGAAAGAATTGCAAAGGATTTCATAAAACTTATATACTCCAAAGAAAAAAAAACTCATCTATCGATTAAATTAGTATTATGTCATGGATGTTATGTTACTCACATTATCAGATTGGGATCATTATAATGACAAAGCCTCAAACATGGATTTATTTTTGGAAGATGGACAAAGCGTTGGATTTTTATTTGTTAGTTCGCCGTAAACAAATGAGGGTATGCTAATAATTTGTGTCCAAAAACATACCGTAAGTATATTTATTAAGGATACAGATAATAATACAATAGTATACCAAATATGGAATATGTTGAGAATGGGTTGGGATGGAGGGGGTATAAGGCTTTAATGTAGTGTTCTATTCAGTTGGGCTTTGGGAGTGTGAGAGAGTGTATTGGGCTTGTAGGAATGTCCCTAGTTGCTGTCGATTCCCTTTGAACTTTCATTGTGTTTTCTTCTAGAGGAGTTTATTGAACAGTCTGATCCAATGCACCTGTGTTGGCTTGTTTACTTCTCTATCTTTCATGTCCTAGAATTGAATGAAATCATGTGAATATAGATGAAAATCGTGAAATATCCAAACAGATATTTTACCTTTTTTTCTATATGTGCCTTCTGTTACCTTCCTCTTATGCCCATGGGACGTGTAATCTGTCAGCTTTTTGTAAATTTTTGTGAGCAATCTTAAGAGATTTAACCTTTTTAGCAGGTGGACCTACAATTAGTTCTTTCCTTCTTGATACATGCGTGCAATAGTTGATTAAAGAGTATGTTTACACGTAATATTACAGAATGCTGATTCACTACTGCTTATTGTATAATGTATACTCTCGAGAGCACGTACTCCTACATGGACATTTTTTTTTTTGAAGATGAAGATACTCCTACATGGACATTCAAATATTGTTATGTGCAACTTTTTAGTGGGTTTATTTACGCTAGAGCGAATGTTACGGACTTTTTCAAATTTATAAGAGGAACATAATTTTCACTATAAGATACACAAAAATTACCAAAAGTACCTAATGAAATTCTTGCGTTGTGTAGCTCAGTGCCCTCAGCAGGTTGTGAAACGTGTCACGTTTTTACATGCCGACTCAGTTTGAGTCTGGATGTTTATGATGTGCCAGATCTCAGGTTATATAGCTTCATTTTACTTGGTGCTGGCCCTATTTCAGTCCTTGTCAAGAAGGCGTTACTTGTTCTTGATTAGGGGTTGTTAAGAGGAGAAGTCATCGTCAAATCGGAAACTTGTTTGTATGTTTTTTTTTCTTTCTTGGTTGCTTTTTCCTCCTTTTAAATTTCTCTAACTGCTACCTAGTGTTGGTTTCTTGTTGGTTTGTAGACATGAAGAGTTTGGTTATTTGTGTTTGATTGTCTACAGCCAGTACAGGAATACATTTTGGATGTTAATATCACGTTACCTGTTTTTTTTTTTTTTTTTACCTAGTTACAGATGGCAAGGGAAGATCGGATGACCTTAAATTAGTATTTGAACTTCACTAGCCAATTCCTTTTCCCCTATACAGATAAATTAAATTTCAAAAACCTTTTCCGTGTTCTTTAGTTTCCTCTCTCCTGGTCGTCTATGAGAAAATCAGGGTTCGGAAGCTCCTAGAAATTAGATCAAGCTATGGGCAACTCAGGTGATGCGTTTAATGTGTTTTGGGGGACATGGGGGTTTTGCATGTGGTGTAGAAATCCTCTTGTTGTAGATCAAATTTACTTGAAGTGATAGAAATGCAATCTTAGTGTGTCAACTGTGGAATGACTTGCTTGCTGAGCACGTAAAGATGGTGTACGGTTTTGTTGTGGCTGTTCGTTCTTAATTACTCATTCTGGTCATATAAGTGATCAAGTCTCAAGATTATTTTTCTCGATATGTGATCATAAAGTCTTTTTGAGTTCTGTAGTAATTGATCTGTGGACGCATGATAATCTTTACTTTTGTCAGTTGTCAAGCATTTCTTTTAAGTATGGCTTTCTTAGGTCTGTGCCCTTTTCTGTGGCTGTGTCATTAGCCCTTCGTTCTCACAGCAATCAGTGTAGTCAAAACTCAAAACCTTGCTGTTTTTCTCAAGAATATTTTGTTTCCGAGAAAGTGTTATGCTCTTTGTATACTTTCCGTTGGTTTCCATCTGATGAAGTATTCATTGTATGTGGTGCTTTGTTCTATGTGCTTTTCTTTCGATCACTATATGACCACTACTGTGGCGGATCCATAAATTTATTTTTCCGGTATCCCTTTATCTTTCCGGTGTCCCAT
>CAAKMY010053298.1:0-11113 GCA_901111285.1 Corrigiola litoralis
CACCCCCCTCTGGTACATTTGAGGGGATGAAAAAATGATGGTGATGTTGCTAATGCATTCATTCTCACTAGAATTTCCCACTACTTTGTGACTTTTGATAATTTATGCCATGTAGGTGCGCACAGCCTATATTCTGTACCCTCCTCTTATACTTGGTGGATAACTTGTTTGCAATCTCTTTTTGATTTAAAATCTTATTTTCTATTTCCAAATCCCGACTTCTATCATTTATGCCAGGACAGATTCTACTTTGTTGACAATATATTGCCATGTTTACTTGCTTATGAAGCAGGATGCGTTTCCTTAAAAAGCAGGGATGCCTTTGTTAACACTGACATGACGTGGGATTGGCCTTGGTGTTGTTGACTTCTTGTAAGGGATGAGTGGGGAAATTTGGAGGATTCAGCGGATAGGAGGATTAAGGCTCAATGAAATGCTTGTATGGGTAGTATTGAGGGGACAGTTTGGGTTGTAGATAGCGAATTGAAGCAACTTCGTTATGGTTATGTGTTTCTTGAGAGTGATGCTATGAATTTGTCACAAGTATATGTGTAAATTCCGATTTCTCTCATTCAATTTCTACATATGCCAGGAAAGATTATACTTTGTTGACAATACATCGCCATGCTTTGGAAGCAGGATGCCTTTGCTCAAATAGCGGCTGCAGAAATTGCTGGATACTGACAATTTACAGTTCTCTTGAAGTTTCATATCTAGACATTTTGTTTTTGTGTCTTGATTAATCTGGATGACCTACTATGCCCTTAAAAATGATGTATGAATGAGGCTGCCTTAGAACTATGCAAAATTCTGGGACATAGTCAAGGGTGTGAGTTCTATGATAACTGTTCTCTGCCATATGCCTGAAGATGGTTACAGGTAGAAGAGTTGAATGAATCGCATTTGAAACTAATTTCTTCTTTTTAGGTAAGGCTCACATCACCATACAGCCACAAGTTGCTCCATAAGAACCCGGTATTGAACTCAAGAAACTGTTGTTTATGGTGCTTTTCTCCCTCTTTTTCTGCAGATGCTTAGTGTGTTTCCTGATGATGATGAATGACGGTTTCATAAGCATCTCCTACATTTTTCTACAGTAAGTTTGTTATTGAACAGCTCTATTTATTGATACTGTATTCACTAATTTTGTGCTGCCACTTTACCTCCTTGTTGCATGATTATTCAGTTATCTACTTCTTGTTATTTCTAATCTGAGTTTCCTTTAGCTTCTGGCATCTGTGTTATTATCGCTAGATAACCTGGCATCTTGGACTCATAGAAGCTTTAATTATCGACTCAGCTATCACATTTAGACAATATATTCTACTAGTGCAAGATTTTAGCTCTACCTCATGGCATCTTTATGAAGATGGGCTGATTGAGTTTTTGCAAATACAGCTCTACTGGGGACTGAAATCATAAAAAGGACTATTTGTTATTCTCTCCTTTTCGCGTTGAGTGATTTGTAGCTGAGTTACACTGTAAGGTACCAGTCCATGGTAAGGTTCTGTGGGTGGTTGTAGTATGCAAGCTTGATGCTGATTCAACTCCTAGGTGACTGAAATTGTTTACGAGCGCGCAGAAACTTAGCATCGATTTGTTTTGCAGAAGTCTGTTAGGGTGGAATTTGGGGAAGAATACGAGTTAAAGAAAACAGGAGTGCCACAGACGAGACTTGTAGATTTGTGGTTGGGAAGTGTGTGGTTGCAAAACTGGGGGGATTGCACATATGGTTCATTGCTGGGACTTGTAGAATCATTGTTGGTCATGCTAGTCTTCACAATAACAGGGATATGGTTTTTCTTTATTTCTTGGCATTATTAGGTTGGTTGCCTGATATTTTTGCTTATATTTTTGTTACTGTCGGATTTCTGCAGACGGTTCCCCATTCTATTCATATCCAGTGGTAATGGTGTAGCCAGCACTGTGCTTTTCTGACATCTGTTAGTTCACCTGGTTATTTGGGCTACTCTGTGCTACATATGCTCTGCCAAGTGCCAACGTTTTCGTTAAGGCAAAATAAATTTGGCACATGAAACTGCAGATAAAAGAAAATAAAGAAAATTATATTGCATACAAGTATACAACCCATTGCATTTTGCTGCATGGTGTGGGAGAAACTTCATGTTTTCTAAATTATTGCCTATATAATTTCTCTTCTGGATTATGTCATCTTGTGCATAAGAAAAATACATTCTAAGTTGATAGCTTACAATGATTTGACAAAGCTTTTGTAGAATGAGGCATCTTTATGTGGTGTTACTATATCACAAATGGGAGAATGTTGTGCTTTTTTGAATGCTGGCCATCTGGAAGGGATGTATCATTGAATTTTGTAGCATGGAGAAGGTTCTGACTTCTACATATCTATACGGAGTCTTTATAGACTACAGCTGCTGTGAAAGTGGACTTAAAAATAGGATGATGGGTGCACCTATCAGCCATTGAAGCCCAACCGCAAGGCCGCAACATTGAGTTTATGACTGATATGCCTGACTCTATAGTCAAGACCACAGGCGCCAACATCAGAGCAGCTATTAGGTGGATGTGCAAGAGGGCTAAACCCGGGGATACCCTATTCCATTTTAGTGGCTACGGGACTCGCATTCCTGAAGCCGAGGGTGATGGAGAGGTGAAAGTGGACTTAAAAATAGGATGCTGGGTGCACCTATCAGGCATTGAAGCCCAACCGCAAGGCCGCAACATTGAGTTTATGACTGATATGCCTGACTCTATAGTCAAGCCCACAGGCGCCAACATCAGAGCAGCTATTAGTTGGATGTGCAAAAGGGCTAAACCCAGGGATACCCTATTCCATTTAAGTGGCTACAGGACTCGCGTTCCTGAAGCCGAGGGAGATGGAGAGGTTGAAGCAAGGGGTGTCAAATAAGATGAAGCAATTGTGCCTTGTGATTTTAACCTTATTCTTGGTATGTTTTGAGAATCGGAGTACGCTCGTTCTGTTAGACAAGAAGACAGAGCAATTACACCGGGATATGCTTATATCAATGACTGCATGCCGGACGAATGAACTATCAGTGGATTCAAACGAAGGTGCAGATGGAGGAAATGCCTTTGGGGTTCTCAGCAATGCTGTTCAGCTGGTTCTGTAGGAGCAAAGTGGGCCTATTAGTAGTAGATAGCTCGTCATATTGGTCCTTAAAAACTTTGGAGAAGCAGGGATTCACTCAGCATCCTTGCCTGTACTGTAGCGATGACAATGCCAAATCAGCCTTCTGAGATTATCTGGACGAGGAGCATATATTGCTTTTGACTAATATTAAATGTTTTGTTTATTTTCAAGTGTTCCCCTCTTGTCTGGACATGCATTCAGTCAGTAAATTGAACATCACTGAATTTGAATTCACCAAAGATGTGCATGTTGTAGTATTTCTCTTGTTTACATGATACGTGGGACTACCATCGCTACTTTCATGTGCATGTTGTATTATATGATTGAAAAGTTTAAATCCACGCCTGTCCAAGATAGATGATGCTTCCTCGAGTTGTTGAGTTTGTCTTAGTTCAGATACAATTGTTTCGATTTAACACAAGTTGTGTCCTTAATTTAGTTAAGTTTAGCTACGATTTAATTCAACTTCTTTTTTAGGTCTATTTTATGATAGTTAGGAGTTTGGATAATATTTTGTTGGCATTAAATTCAATTTAGATGAGTTTTAGGCTATGTTTGGCAAAACAGACAGATAAGGTAGCTAAAAACTCATAAGGTGACTGAAAATTGATAAGTTACCTGATTAGATAGATAGAATTTTACAACTGATAAGAATACTGATTTTAATGGAAGTGTTTGGTGCAATTTGTTAAACAAGCAACTGATATTTGACATAATGATATAATAAGACATGTATATATTTAAAAATAATATTAAAGATTTAATGGATAGGCATCTTCTAGTAATTTGTGCTCTTTCTATAAGTAAAAATCACTTCAATATCTCTTTAATATAACAACCCTTGAATATCCATCATAATGATCAAAGTAACCTAAATGAGTTGAAAACTGGAGTCCACTAGGCTATTGCAATTCAGACTTCCAACGCCATGGATCCATTGATCAGTCACAATTCACAAGAGGGGCTTGGTGTAGCAAATGTCAAAGACTGGAGCCCAGTAGGCTATTGCAATTCATGGGCCTTTATGGCTATATGTAATCTCTGTTTGGAGGGTTAGTATTGGAGGCCGCCCATATAATACTAGCGCACTCTGTTTTTTTTCCTTTCACTATCCGATTTAATCCGGATTTGAGCCAAGTAGGACTACTAGGGCGGATATACTCTCCCTTTGAGTTTTTAACATTGTTGCATTTCCAAATTACTGAGACCACTAATTAAGCCAATAGAATCCCTTACAAGTTGATTAAATTACTCTAGGTTATTGACCCACCTTTAAAAAGGCTAAAATGTGTTTATGTGTTATATAATTGATTAAAATCAAGACTGTACTCAACTTTTGCATTATATGCCACCTAAATGTAATTATGTAAACCTCAATACCTCATACGTAGTACCATCTAAGTCTTCCACGTAAATATAATATTTCCCTAATATTATGACTATTATTATTTTACCATCAATACTTCTATTGTTCTTAAGCTCTAACAACCTTTGGGTGACCAAAAAGCTTAAAATAAACTTACCTATCAAAACAAGGGTCACAATTGTATTGAATGGTGAATTGTCATACTACATTACAGTACCATTGGTCCTACGTTCAACCCCAAAAGTTAAGCTACAATTTGGTCGTTCCCATAATGTGATTGCAAACAAATAAATACCATACAAATAATTTGTGCACCAAGAAACGGATGACCTTTGAACCAAACAAGGTCCAATATCCGCCAAGAACTCTTCTTAGCTCAAATTTGCACCACACCTCTTCCATTGAACTTTATCTCTTAGCAAAAGCATGCAAAAATGGGCTTAAAAATCAACATATATCTTCATTTCTTTTGGTGGCTGTGGTCTTACCACTTAACTCTGATGCTTCCACGTAATACTTCTCCATACTAACTGACAAACAAAGTCTACTAGACTAGAAAAATACTCTTAACACTTCAACACTTCAACACTTCAACACTTCAGTTTGTATGTCTTTCAGTTTATCATAGTTTCCAACAAAGCCAATCTTGTTTCCCTCACTTCTAGCATAAACTCTCAGGTATAAATATTTATCTTATACTTAGCTGCTGTAATGCATTCTAACTCTAACAAGCTCATTGAGAATATATATAAATGTAATAGAGAATATTCTTGCTTATGATTGGTTGGGTAAATTATAGCTTATGGTGTGTTTGGTTAGTCATTTCAGTAGCCTGCCTTATTTGACCAAAATTTCAGTCACCTAAAAATCTAAGATTGTTTGGCGACACAGAATGAAACACATTTTAACTTATGAAAAAATAAGCTACTTGGGTTACTTATAAAAAATTCCAGTCAACTGAAAAGGTTTCGGTCACCTTTTCAGGTTTCGGGTACGTTTTCAGTCAGTTTTGCCAAACACACCCTATGTTCATGATGAATTTGTTGTTTTTTTGGTATAATGTCCATGATGAATTAGTGATCATTTGGTGGCTTTTTTTGTATAATGAAATAAGGTATATAGTATAGATTTCGGATGATTATAATAAGAAAATAATATATCTATGAGAATATTATGGTATATGTCCAGAAAATTTGTTACACGACTGAAGACTTTTTAGCATTGAGA
This sequence comes from Corrigiola litoralis, assembly GCA_901111285.1. Taxonomy (NCBI): domain Eukaryota; kingdom Viridiplantae; phylum Streptophyta; class Magnoliopsida; order Caryophyllales; family Caryophyllaceae; genus Corrigiola; species Corrigiola litoralis. Next base: position 5,727 of record CAAKMY010053298.1, read on the forward strand.
TTAGTATGCAAATGGGGTTTGTTACAACTAAGATGGTTGATTAATGTTTTCTTTTGAAATGCATGATTGCCCACTTGGGTTTATGGGTTTGTTGTCATTTATTTCTTTGTTCATATCCATGCTGGTTTTGGTACTTGTATGGCGATATAAGCCATTCGAATTTTCGGAGGTTTTGATTGATAGATTATGATTGAACACTTAGTTTAGCTAGTTCATCAAGGGAGGATTGAAAGAGAGAAGAGAAGGCCATTAAATTGGGTTTTACTAATGCTTGTTGAAGAGTCTGGATATTAAAATTGAATGTTGTTGCATAAAATGTAATGTAAATTTTTTACTCATAATGTACTTATTTTGTCCTGGTGATTTATCTGTCATTGTTTTGTCACAGTTATAGATGTCTTATTTTGACCGACCGTAACTCGATATATAAATTTGAAAAAATCATAAATCTATAATTGTTACATTTGTATATGATGTAATATAAGTACTTTTATATGATAATCTATTTCTTATAGTTGGTTTGGTCATATATTTTGATTTATTGATGGTCAAAATATGTCCTTGAATAGTCACAAAGGAAATGTAGAGAGATCAATGGGATATAGGAAGTATCATTTCTGTGGGAATTGCTTAACAATTAAATGAGGTTGTATTGCTGGTGGGTTTATAACCTTGATCAGGATTAGTATTTGGGTGTCTGCTAATTTTACTGGATACATATTAGACTGATGTTCCATTTTATCGAAGGACAAATCTTTTTTTTTTTTTTTATGTTAACAGGGTGGGACTATTTGATTGAGTTTTTAGGCAAAGAAGGATAAGAGCATGATCAATACTTTTACTATTAGGTTGATGATTTCTGGCTTTCGTTAAACCTATTACTCAGTCTTGGTTAGCTTTGTTCCTTCGTTTAAGACCTGTCCCATAGAATTATAATCTAATTCCAGGGACCTCATCACTAGGTTAAGTGAACTAAAAAAGCAAAGAATTTCTATTGACTTCGTTTCTCTATATGCCTATTTAATGGTGTTTGTGTTTCCCTTTCGCTCTTCTAATTTAATGTACATAACCCATGACTATGTTTGGCTTACAATGATCATTGAGCATTAGGGATAATGGTATTGACCGGATATGGTTGAACTTAAGTTAATCGTTCAGGATTTTAAGAAAGATTGTTTATCTTCATGCTTGCTAACTATGGTAGGATTGCAGGTTTATGACCTGAGCTCGTATTGGAGACTGCTACTTAGTCTCGCTTTTCAATTTGAGGGACTTCCGCTTGTTCAATAAGCATTTCCCTTAATGGCCCCCAAGGGACTGGATTATGAGGTATTGAATGAAAATGTGAAGAAGTGCCAGTATGCTGTTAGGGGTGAGTTGTATCTTCGAGCTTCTGAGCTTCAAAATGAAGGGAAAAAGGTAAAGGAATATTCTTTTGTTGCGGTTTTCTTCTGTATGTTGGAACTAGCGTGAATAGTCTATCAAGACTTGAGATTATATTGTCCAAGCATCTGATTTGATCATGTCATGCACGCTTAGGAAATTATATTAAGAAAATATGTATTGTACTCTTTCAAGACCAGAATTTGCATAGGAGTACCATCCAGGCATCCACCTCTTATGGGTCTGGTGTTAGTGCACTAGTTCAAGTGACCTTTAATCTTAAACCTCTTCCTAGGATATAATCCACCTAAATACTGAAGGCGAAAGATTCTAAACAATGTTTCTCTTTTGCATCTTTATCTACTGCTCTAAATTTTCCAAATTCCCAGCAAGAGTTGTAATTCGAAATATTTGTATGTCTTAAAGCCAAGCCTTCCCCTGTCTGCTGATTCACAAGTTTGTTCAACTTATCAGTCTACTTTAAGTGAAATTTGGAGTCCAAGAACAGCATATCTAGTGTCATAAAAGTCTCAGAGGCATATACATTGGTTTGGTTTCATAAGCTTCATCATCTAGTCTCTGTAGTAGTCTTGCTGTTGCACATAAACCTAGCTCACTGATTTAATGTTTTCTTGACTCTTTCTGGAATCCTGCAGATTATCTTCACAAATGTTGGAAATCCTCATGCATTAGGGCAGAAGCCATTGACATTCCCACGCCAGGTTAATTACTACTTTTATCTTCGCCTTCAGTGTTTCTGTCCACACACTTTTGACTGTATAAACCTGTGGTCTGACTCTAGAAATCTAATATTCCAGGTGGTTGCTTTGTGTCAAGCTCCATTTCTACTTGATGACCCTAATGTAGGGCTCGTGTTCCCAGCAGATGCAATCGCGAGAGCGAAGCATTACCTCACAATGACTTCCGGTGGTCTAGGTACATCTTTAGCTTTAGATACCAATAGCTGAAATCACATGGCTTTAGACTTTGATGTTTGTTGTCTAAGCTCAAGTTAATCCTTAACTGTGCATGTGCATGTGTATGCCCTGTGTAAAGCCAAGTAAACTATAACTGGAGTACTTACTAAGCTATTTTGCTTTCACCCGCCAAAACAATGATGACTAGATGAAGTTAATCTCCCATTGGCTAGTCACATGCTCTAAATTCAATTCCTTTGGCAACTGCCAAACTTTTGGGCTTGCGGAAGTTTAGCTAATGCTTTCTACCTCAACTTGTCTGCTTATTACAGGTCTTGAAGCTATTTGTATAAAGTCATATACATTCAGATAATCCGACTTTGCAACCTTCACTTAAAAATCCCCCCCCCCCCCTCTCTTCCAGAAGAATGAACATCTTCCTATTTACTTTTCTTTAAGTTTCATATTATGTAATACTGTCGTCCTTCATTTTACTGGCTGTGTGTTAACTTTGGAATCCTGTAAGCTACGAGTTGTTACGCCAAATCTGTGGTCCGCGAAAATTGGATAGAGTATAACATCTTCTGTATTTATCATATAGGGCTTTAATCCCTCCCCCCCGCCCCCCTTCTCTCTTCCAGAAGAATTGACATCTTCCTATTTACTTTTCTTTAAGTTTCATATTATGTAATACTGTCGTCCTTCATTTTACTGGCCTTGTGTTAATTTTGGAATCCTGTAAGCTACGAGTTGTTACACCAAATCTGTGGTCCGCGAAAATGGGATAGAGTATAACATCTTCTGTGTTTATCATATAGGTGCTTACAGTGACTCTAGAGGCCTTCCTGGCGTGAGGAAAGAGGTCGCAGAGTTTATTGAAAGGCGAGATGGATATCCAAGGTGAGGAACCTGCATAATAGCGTCTCCTGCAAGGCCATATCATCTGGAACCCCGATATGTTTTAGTATGCTTGTCGAATTCTGTGGCTAATTGCTATATGTTGTAATTTAAACCCTTTTTCTTTCTGCTTGATTTGCAGTAACCCGGAACTCATTTTCCTGACTGATGGTGCCAGCAAAGGAGTGATGCAGATTTTAAACGCCATTATAGGAAGTCAGAATGATGGGGTAATGATTGTTATGAAACAAACTTTACAACTTCCTACTGTCCTTCTTCTCTGATGTTCCTTATTAATTTGTTTTCTTTTCCGCTCTTCTATGTGAACATAACATAATCAGGTTTTATTATTATGTATAGATTTGCCTATCTTGAGATAGTTGTTGATTCATCTTCCTTCCAGATATTGGTTCCAGTACCACAATATCCACTTTATTCTGCTACAATATCACTACTTGGTGGTTCCCTTGTCCCTTACTACCTGGAAGAGACAGCAAACTGGGGCCTGGATATCAAAAATCTCCAGGATTCAATCCGACAAGCAACATTCAAAGGAATAAATGTGAGTATGCATTCCTACCTCATGAGATTTAATGTAGGAGAAAGTGAGAGGTGATCATTTAGACCAAAAGCTGTTTTCGTGTTCACCATCCTTTTTGGGCTAGGCCGTAGCACATTTTATTTTTGTCTACTTCTTTCCTATCAGCTATCATGATGACTATGCATTCCTACCTCATGAGATTTAATGTAGGAGAAGGTGAGAGGTGATCGTTAAGACAAAAAGGTTTCCGTGTTCCCTGTCCTTTTTGGGCTAGGGCGCTAGGCCGTAGCACATTTTGTTTTTGTTTACCTCTTTCCTATCAGCTATCATGGTGACATTGCTTTCAACAGAAAAACCAAGGGCTAAGCGCAGGCATATTGTTGATTTGGAATTCTTATGCTAAGCACTAAACAAAAATTGTTCTCTGGATACTAATGGCATGTTATTCCACACTCTCTGTTGGTTAAAGTAAAGCTGTGTACATCTGGACCTCTCATATCCCCAACGTGGTGGGAATCCGTACTGAATGGTTGCAATTATGTTGGTAGAGTTAGCCTGTCCTTATGCCATATTCCTGATGCTAAGAATACTTTTAATGATCCAATTATTGTTGGAGGTTAGGTGTTAAGATGCATCCTGTTATATGCTTACTGAACAGAGTATACCTTTCTAACATTTAACCTTTATTTATTTTGCATGGTTTCCTTGGTATTTTTGCCTACAGTACCACTGAGTTTCTGCTTCTGCCCTTGACCTCTTTGTGTTTGTTTCAGCATAGTGCATCTAAATGTTGTTATGTTTCTGTCTTCTGTTTGTGAGGTTCGCGCAATGGTTATTATAAACCCTGGAAATCCTACTGGACAATGCCTTAGTGAAGCTAACCTACAAGAAATAGTGCGATTCTGTATCAAAGAGAACTTGGTGCTGATGGCAGATGAAGTATATCAGCAAAATATATACCAGGATGAGCGGCCATTTATAAGTGCTAGAAAGGTAGTTTGTGCTACACTCTTCAAGCGTCAGCAAGATGTACTGAGTTCTTTTGGAAATTGAAATTAATACAATCCTTTTGTCCATGGTAGGTTTTAATGAACATGGGCTTACCAATGAGCAAGGAACTTCAACTTGTGTCTTTCCACACTGTGTCGAAAGGTTACTGGGGTGAATGTGGACAGAGGGGTGGATACTTTGAGATGACCAACATACCACCACAGGTATGTACTCCTCTCCCTCTCGGTTTGAGATTTGTGACTCAGCTTCTCTGTTCTCTTTCTTGTTATCCTCTACCTTATTTGTATTTTTCCTTCTAGAGTAATTGATGGAAGTCAATAGATATTCAACGTCTAAAAGTTGCATTACTTTCTCGATGGCAACTATGTTGTTCAAGTTTGAAGATAGAACACAAACGGGTTAACAAGAAAAGAACACGTCCTGACTAGGTTTTAGATTTCTTTTTCTCTTTTGGAGGGGGAGTTAAAATTTGATCTGCTTTTGATCTTCATTCTCGTTACTTTTGTATGAGTAAAGAGAATTTTCACAGTTATGAGAAATACTAACCTGAATTTCGTATACAAGAGACATCCTCTATAACTCTGCCAAGTATAAGCCCTTCTTTTCTTTTCTTTTCTTTTCTTACACGCGGGGGGGGG
>CAAKMY010053300.1:0-27168 GCA_901111285.1 Corrigiola litoralis
CAGAAAAATAAAATAAAAATAAAAAAATACAGAAAAAACGGTGTAGAGAACATGCCCTTCATTTACAACAAACATATAACAAAAATTTTATTTAAGGGACAAAATCTCTTACAACCCCCTATTTGATCTCCTGGTTACATATAAATTGACGTCTAACTTGACACTAATTGAATTCATATTTTAACCTTCAATAATCCAAGATATATAATTAATAAAATTATAAATAAATTCATTTAAAAATATCGTTGATTGATTTAAGCTGTGCCAAAAAAATGTGTTGTTAAATACAATTATAACCATTATAAATTTTATTTTCTTAATTTTAATCTTTAGTTATTGATGGTCTAAACATAATCTCAAATACTATTAAATTAAGTCAATTATTAACTAATGAGTGAAACAAAAGGAGTATCATTTTGATAATTTGCTAAGAATATTCCCAAGTTTGCCTCGTCTTCCAAAATTAATCCCGAGTTTGCATTATTCCTTAATAATCCCAAGTTTTGCTCATTTTCTCAGTTTTTGGTCCCAGTAACCCGCAAACTGGTTAAGCCGGTAATGTTGAGGGTGATGTTGTCCTTTACCAGGGAAAATCATGGTCAAAAGGGTAATTTGACTCTTTCTTCTCCTTCATCATATTACCCCTTCCCCACATATTTCTTCATCCTCCTTCCTCCTCTACCTCTTCTCTATGTATTCAAGCTTCTCCATCCAACCTTCTACTTCCTCTCTTCCATTCTATTCTCCTCCCTTAATTGTCAACCATCCTTCCCAACCATTCTATATAAGCACTACCACCCTACACAATAACCTCACAACCTAACAGCCCGTCGGTATGCTGGATACCACCACCACAAGCATGCCCTCCGACCACCACTCAATCCGCTGCCGCACTACCTTGACCATAGTCGACATTATAATCGTCCTCATGAACCCAATCTGTCAATCATCACTGCACAACTCCACCAAATCTAACACAATAATTCATTGGCCCTTAAATGGTTGTGGCTATGGAGTACTTGTAGCTAGTGGTGATTTTTATGATAATTGAATTTCATTCGGTTGTGAGATAGTTGAGTTCGATTGTGGGATAATGTCAATGAATGATGGGATAATGGCCATGGCTTGTGGGATAGCGGTGACGACGCTGATGGTTGTTATGGTTGGGTTTTGTGGTGTGGTATGTCAATAGGGAGGCTATGGGAATATGGGATGGTCATGGGGCTGCCTATTGTATCGTGTGTTAGATGTGCTTTAGGGTATGGCGATGGAGGAGGAGGATCAGTGATATTTTTGGTCCAGGAATGTGGTGGTGGGGGTTGGGTTTTGTTGTTGTTGAAAGAGGAAGAATATGACGTGATTGAGGAGAAAAGATTTTAACCGACTAATCCAGTTCGCAGGTCATTGGGCACAAAAACTGAAAAAATGAGATAAACATGGGAATATTAAGGAATAATTTAAACCTGGGAATAAAAATGGAATACCAACCAAACTTGGAAATATTCTGAGCAAATTTTCCTATTAAAATCGACTGAAGGAAAGTACAAGAATACAAATGTCAATCCATTACCTTCATTTCAAGTGTGACATTATATGGTCACAACAATTATACATGCATGTACAATGTCAATCATCATTCTCTTATTTTAATATCTCATACCAAATGAGCCATATATAATCGGGTAGTTTGTATTTAAATATGCATAGACTCTACTATTTTTGTACATTATACACTATTTTCGTCGTAGATGACTCTACTATGTTTGGACTCAATTACCACATTAATACTAAACCACAGTATTTGACTTGATTGAAATTGGACTGAATTAGTAGAACTGTTTAACCTTTGCGGACATTCAGGAGAGGGAAAAACCCTTCAATCCAAGATCTACAAGAGTCAATGACTTGAAAATTTGAAATAATTTTTTTTTTTTTGACAATAAATTTGAAATAATTACAAAAGGCTAAAGAATCACAAGTGGATCAATTTGGATGTAACATGGCCCTCAGAACGTATCGCGTTTTATAGTCGGTTTATTATCTATCATATCAAAAGTCAACTTGCATTGCTAACTTGTTATGCTCGTTGAATTTAAATGCTACATCACTCGGCAAACGACGGTAGTAATGAGTAGCTGCTACTTTGTTTCCAGTCTCCACATATGTAGGTGTGTACGAGTCAGTGCAAGTCCAAAACTAGTATGCCAGTCAACTATATGACCGTGAATCTCAATGCTCCCATTTGTTCTAATTCTACATTACATTATCTCCAGGAGTTATTGTATAGATAGAGGGGTTAAGAAGGTTGCCCTTCCAAAGCTTTATTAACTAAACTCACTGTCATCAACATATACTCGAGATGCTTATTCTCTTTTCTTTTTTCTTTTCCGGTTGGATGGGATAGGGCAAAGTTGCTCCTTTTCTTTTTACTCTTGGCCCGAAAGGAGCACACATGTTGTAAATAAGAATCAACTTTCAACCTTAAACGGGATAAATGACCTCTAACTAACCACCCTCAAGGTTATAATTTGGGAATCCACCATTTCATGGTTGGGGGTGAGAGAGCTCCAAACATCCAAGCTACAACGATATACAAGACATTTAAAACAGTGTATATATATCTTGAAGAACACAATGGTCTTGCACCGTATCTAATCAATCAGTTTACGTCTAGTGAAACTCACATTTATATTGTTGTAATTGCCAATATTAACATTTCACTGTAAAATGATGTTTATGTGCATTACTTTTATTGTTTTGACTGTAATTGATGAGTCTTTATCCATCATTTTCCTCCTGTCTTGGTTCCATGTATTTACATTGCTCAAATTTGATGATGACATTTTTTCCCCAACTAATTAATTATTTGCATACTCAGTGTTTTTTTTTTACAAAGGATAATACTTAGTGTATGAAATTAACACAAAAAAAATCTCTCTTCTTAATTTCTCCTCTATACTATAGGTTGATACACATCATAGATTGAGTACCTATTTCTCATTTTCGGGTGCCCAACTTGAAGAAGCGACTAATTATCCTCAAAGGTGATGCCTACATGTAGAGGGCAAATTTGCTTTTAAGGATATACTAGTTATATAGAGTTCTAGAAAATTTTCAAAAAATAATAAAACATTTGGACACAAGAACTTCAAAACATAATAAAATATTTGGACACAAAAGATATTAATTGAAATAAAATGGTGAAACAAATGGTCCTTCGTGAAAATTATATTGACAAAGTAAACCACAAGATTGTCAATTATATAAAAATGCATAAACTAACTTCATTACCCTTTTGAGTTATGACACTCATACTCATTTATACAATAAGAAAAAAGGTATACACAAATTCATTGCTTCCATGCCAGAATAGTTACTGAAAAAATGAAGAGGAATATAAACTTAATTAAACTTCAATTGTCTTGTAGTACATTAAATTTAGTGATTCAGGATGCTTAGGAGTTGAGTTACATACTAAGACTTTTTCAACTTCCAAGACAATGAAGCTTGGACATATAGCACTCTTTCGTTATCAGAAAAATTTAGCACTCTTTAAAACACCGATAAATAATAGTATTTTCCAAAAAAATTACAATTAAATAAGCTACAGAAACTAGTGAATGTTATAGAATAATGTTACTCCAAATTAAAACTAGCTATAAATTTTCAAAGCCGCAATGAATAATATTCTACACTGAAAGTTCATTACTTAGACAAATCAACTATAGTCTAGACGACAAGAACCCAAAGGAAATAATAAACTTTGACTATTGACATTGTATTTGACACATATACGTTTACTTCATTATATTTTCTTCCTTAATAGACATCTCGTTTAATTTTTATTCACACCAACCTTCACGCTTCCTCTCTTATTCCACTTGCCTTTGATATTTCTCCTCTGGTCCTTCAAATCCTGCACTGTCGAGGCTTTACCACCTTTAGGTTTGACCTTATTTTTCTAAGCGTACGTAGTATTGGGTCCCGATATCCAAATAAACCATGCATCGCAACTCTCTCTTCCTCTATAAATACCCAACCATATACAAGACTTTAGCTTAAACCATTCAAACCATTTTCTCTCATCATATACAAGTCATTTCATCCATTGTTTCAAATAATATACACGTTTTTTCGTAACAGTATAAGCCCGCCATAGCTTAGCTATGACAATGGCTTCCTACAACACAAGTAAGCTTGTGATTCTGTTGCTTCTTTCTATTCTTCTTGGCAATGGTGTGGTTGAGCTTCAAGCTTCTCACCATGCATATAGCCACGTTTCAAGCGTTGGCCCTTCTATGTCCCCTCCTGCTAACCAACCTTATCGAACGGCGTACCATTTTCAACCCCGTAAGAATTGGATCAATGGTACGTATTATTCTTATGCAACTTATTAAGTTAGTATTCTCTTCACCTTATTTTTATCTATTTTATTTCATCTATTTTTTGTGATGTTTTCCGAACTACTCGTATTCTTGTCTTTCCGAACTTATCCTAGTTTTGCTGAATTTTCTGAATGGTATTTCTGAAAATAAGTAAAAATAAGTCGAGAAAACGTATCCGGCCCTTTATAGATTTACTTTGATTCTTCTTTAGCCATATTTTCCGAGTATATTTCTTGTTATATATATGTCCCTTGTCTAACGTTGACTTTTTTTCTTTTGCTCTGATCGTGGAATCTGCTAATGGATGTACTTTGGATATGTAGATCCCAATGGTTAGTTATTCTCTAAACTTGTACTTTTGGAGCTTTGATCTTATATTTTGTTCTTAATCACTCAAAGTCAACACGTACATATGCGCGCGGTTTGCTAGACGTTAGCTTAGCTGATACTACCATACAATACATTGTTTTCATGACATCTCGAGTTTGAATAATCTGATATGAGGATGGTGGCAACTTTGAATTTAACACGTAGAAAAAAAATACTCACGTATTAAGCATAATGAGCTCCATAACATCTGGATCTTGGTTTTTCTCGTTTTTTTATTTATAACTTCTACTCCATGTAGTTTATTGTGAACACGACTTCAATTTACATATAGTTTAGTTTAACTTAATTCATCATATAGTTATTTGCGACTGTTTGGGAATCGTCTGGGTAGTTGCCTAACATCGACAAGCTGTCTTTTTTGGCCACTTTATTGGATCTTGTGGATCAGTTTCATAAAGTTAGTCGCTGGCTGTTTTCCCGAGCTTGAAAACACGGACTTTCTCCCACATGTTTTTTTCTCTCTAAATTTTCATTTATTTAGTACTCCGTACTCCGCATCACAAATTATTGGGTTATTGAGGTTTTTACGATAAATTTATTACGGAGTAGTTTGTAAGTGTTGATGTGAGTTTATAAACTATGTATTATTTTTTAAATTTGAAACGCTATTCATATATTTGATCGTAATTTATGATCACTCTGACACAAGTGATAATGATTTATTAGTTGTTTGTTCGGGCTTATTTTGCTTACCTTTCTCCCTGCTGTATAAGATAAAAACTAGAAGTGTTTTTTGACTGAAAATTTGTATATTAAAATTATAACAGTACATTATATTAAAGGATAAAGAATGGATAATTTTTGGTGTATGAATAAAATATCTGTTGGGTAAGAAGTATTAGTCACATATGCAACACTAACAATCCAGTAAAGAATTTTGATGTGGAGGTTTTGCATTGACTTTTTGGTTTTATGCTTCATGTGGCAAAACGTCTTTTTACCGTCTTACAAATTCAAAGTAAAAAGTTCCAACCATTTTAATATGTGTTGTCACTCTCGACCTGATCATCTTAAGTTCCAGGTTGAGCCATCACTACCTTTTCCAGTTTCAACAATGGACCGATACATTATGCAGCCTTAGGATACGTCATTATCATTCACTTATTGACTTATTGTTCATGAAATGAACTCTTGCAACAAGTAACCAGCATACCAATTTCTTAAGCATATTTTAACAATCAAAGATTAAAACTATGACTGTAACACTTTTTATTAGATTGAATATTTTGACCAAATAAACATACGTTATCATACACATTATTTTCACATTTTATTATAAACGATGGTCTATTAACGTATATTTAAGAGTACTATTATGTAAACCCACTTGATTTAACATATATATTTCAATTCTTCTTGCAGGACCAATGTTGTACAAAGGAATTTACCACCTGTTCTATCAATACAACCCGAACGGTGTGGCCTGGGGTCCTCCAGTATGGGGACACTCAACATCAACTGATATGGTTAATTGGACTCCACAACCAATGACCATGCAGCCACAAATTACACCTAACATGAATGGAAGTTGGTCTGGATCAGCCACAATTCTCCCAGGGAATAAACCTGCTATACTCTTTACCGGAATTAACCCACAAAACCAACAAGTCCAAGATTTGGCCTTGCCTAAAGATTTATCAGACCCTTACCTTAAGGAATGGTATTTGGTACCTAAGAATCCTGTAATGTTCCCTACACCACAAAATCAAATAAATTCTAGCTCATTTAGGGATCCAACTACCGGTTGGATGCTAGATGGTAGATGGAGGGTGCTTGTTGGTAACAAGAGAGGTACTCGCGGGAGGGCCTTGTTATTTAGGAGCAAAGATTTTGTTCATTGGGTTGAAGCTAAGCATCCTTTATATTCGTACCAAAAGTCTGGCATGTGGGAATGTCCTGACTTTTTCCCAGTCTATGCTGATGGCAAATCAATTGGTGCTGATACATCAGTAACTGGTGCTAAGGTTAAGCATGTGCTCAAAGTTAGCTTGGACGACACTAAGCATGATGTTTATACCATTGGAACTTATGATACCGTTAAGGATGCATACACACCTGATGTTGGTTTCATGAATGCCTCTAGTTTGAGGTATGACTACGGGAAATACTATGCTTCCAAGACATTTTTCGACTACTCGAAGAATCGGAGAATTTTGCTTGGTTGGGCTAATGAGTCATCAACCGCGGCAGATGATGTGATCAAGGGATGGTCCGGCATTCATGTAAGATTATCTGATCACTCATGTATTTCATTATATTCCATATTACTTGTACACAATACTTCGTATCATTCGAAAACAACACAAGTCACAAGGTAGTATATTTATAACATGTTTTACAAAGTGTGAAGTACTAAAACATTTGATGGATTTTTAAATGCAGAACACCCCAAGAAACATTTGGCTTGATAAATCTAGGAAGCAACTGATCCAGTGGCCAATTTCAGACATTGAAATGTTGAGAGAAAAACCAGTTAGCATGTACAACAAAGAGATCAAAGGAGGATCAGTAGTAGAGGTTTCAGGCATTACTGCTGCACAGGTAACAATTCTGACTCGATTTCTAAACATACTTTTGAAAAAGTTGACAAGTCTTAGCACTAGTAGTAACTATAAGTTGTTGAATTTTTTAAATGCATCTTCTGCAGGCAGATGTATCAATCTCATTTAAGATCAAAGATTTAAGTAAGGTCGAGAAGTTGGACGCCAGTTGGACTGATCCACAGTTGCTGTGTAGCCAAAAGGGAGCATCAGTCAAAGGTGGACTTGGACCATTTGGCTTGATGACTTTAGCTTCCAAAGACATGAAGGAGTATACAGCTGTGTTCTTCAGAATTTTCAAAACCAATGACCAAAAACTTGTAGTTCTCATGTGCAGTGACCAGAGCAGGTGACTTTCACACACTACTTGTCCAAATTATACTCCTATATCTTACCATCTCAGGACATAAGGAATATATATAACGAGTGATAATATTTGATACATATCTCTTATTCAAAATATTACATGTCTATATTTGCAGGTCATCTCTTAATCCAACCCCCGACAAAACAACTTATGGAACATTTGTGGATGTGAACCCTGTAACTGAGGGGTTGTTCTTGAGAACTTTGGTAAGCAACATCTTGATCTTTAGATTACGAGTAATAAAAGGAGCATGTAATATAGCATATTACTCTAGCTAGTGGAAATAATGAAAACTGATCAACTAAGATTGACTTCATATCTTTTTAGAGTATAATTTTTGGGGTTTAATTAATTTAAGTTTTGGTCTCTTGACAGATTGATCACTCGGTTGTGGAGAGCTTTGGAGCTAAAGGTAAAAACGTGATAACAGCAAGGGTGTATCCTACATTGGCAATATTTGACAAGGCTCATTTGTATGCCTTTAACTACGGCTCTTCAAGTGTTGAAATCACTACATTGAATGCTTGGAGCATGAAGAAAGCCAACATTGCCTAAGTTCAATTCGTTCGATATAGCAGAAACTCTTCTTTTTTATCCTCTTTTATACACATTCTTCTATACCACATATACCATTGTTGGATTTGTTTTGAAGATTACTGATCAGTTGCCAGAAAGTTTCCTTTTTGATTTTATTTTGGTTGGGTGAAGGTGATGTGGGTTGACAACTTGTCTTAGCTTGTGATAGAGAATGAAAGATGAATGATAACAATTGCCATCTTTGTACAAGAACATATTAAATTTAGTCTTGTTCACCTCAATAATGGATTATGGATGATACCTCAATAATGGAGGGTAATTGTTACGTACCTAACCAATAGAATAACATGAGTAACCCTTATCCTGTTTTTCACTCCTTGAACTACGACCACTTCCACCACCATCTCCTTCATGCATACAATACCTGTTTTATTTTAGCTCCATTATTCCCATTAACTATTTCTACCTATCTAATCATCGCTCAATGAGTTAATATTCTACTCCATATATAATTGAGTTTTGTAAATGCCACCGAGGATAATAGTACTCTAAAACAAGATAATCGTTTTTCTAAAATGGAAGAAAAGATCCATATGTACATTCTCATATTCAGAATCGATACGCGTCATTACACATAATGAGAAAACCTATACAGCCATACTCTAATGCATAGCCTTGTAAATGAGAGTAGCTAACTAAGCTAGAATGGCCATAGTGTCCCACTCATGATCGCCTAGCAACATAACACAACACTTAATCATATCGCATCCCATACATATCCCATATTCATTTTCATTGCTCTAGTACAGGAATATATGGCTTCTTTATAATTGACAATTATAATCATCTTCTGGCTATTGAAGAAGCACAGCAGTACAACAGTGGCACCAGATCAGCTATAGCAGCTTAGTTCAGCTCAAACAAACACAACCGTGTTAATTAGTTGTGTGTTAGTTAAAGTTGGTTATATAGTTCAGTGTTACTTAAGGATCACTAATTCGGATAGCTGAATTGGCAAGTCAGTTAGGATTCAGTTACTAAATCTTTCTCTGATTTCTGTTGTACTAGAACATCTACCATACTGCCACATCTATGTAAGACAGTTATCTCTTCATTTCTCTTGTATGATCACATTCTATTCAATAATAAAGAATGTTCTATTCTTCTCCTCTCAAATTCATGAAAGTTAACACATTCAAGATTAGTAACTTAAAGAATGCATGCTGAAAATCTTGAGTCACATGTGAGAAACGATCCTCAAAAATGAGTCAGCGGGGGGGGGGGGGGGGGGGGGGGGGGGGGGGGGGCGCTTGGACCATTTGATTTGTTAGTTTTGGCTTTCAAGGGTACGTTTGGAAATTGGAAGAATATACTGCCGTATTCTTCAGAATTTTCAGTGATGACAGTAAACATGTTGCCCTTATCCTTATGTGCAGAAACCAAAGCAGGTAACATAAGAATTGTCTCTCAGTGAGAGCTTAATTTGCCCTTCCCTTATGTAGCTTCTCTTCAAGATACTGGATAACCCTGGATCTTATTTAACTAAATTTTGTCTAAAAACTCCAACTTGCAGCAAATAGTATATTTTTTTTTCTAATAGATACTAACTACTCCGTAATTAACAGTGCCGCTACGTGTGTTACTTGAGAACAAGTTGCCGCAGCAAGTTGCATATGTTTACAACTAACGACAAGAATAAACATATCTTTAGAGAAGCAAAGAAGCGTGCTGATGGGCTTGTAAGAAAAGGTGCCCAACAAGACAGAACGCATAATCTACTACAATAACCCTCCAAGTAAACTAGGCGCGCACCACTCATAAGATAGTTCTATGGGAATGGCTTGACCATATTTAGTTCCTTAATTTGTACGCTCTCTCTCGGGCTTTGCCTCGATCTCTTTAGTACCCAATGCCCAAACAATATTAAAATCAAGCCTTAATCTGAATAACAGAATTCTACCAGTACTAGCCCAAATATTATTGTCAAAAACAGATGCTCACGGCACACCCCATCTTGCCCTACAATTATCATATCTCATCAGCCTTGATATATGGTTTTCCTGTGCTCCCTCAATTTGTGGGGAGGGCTGTAAGCCTCTAAGCTACCATCTTTAAGTTTGACCTTCAGATATAGGGGTATGGGATTACAGGGACCCATAATTCAGTTAGTTAATTATTGAATCAATATAATCATGCTTGCATATTCAACTGTTGCCCTTATAAATTCGCATGCAAATAAGAATTGTAGCCATAAACCATATAGCTAGCTAGCTTTAACCATGGCTTCTAGTTTTTACTCTAGAAAACAAGTGACATTGTTTCTTTTCTCTTTTCTTCTTGGCTATGTTGTCGTCGAGCTTCAAGCATCCCACCATATTTATAAGCATCTTCAAGACACTTCCTCCTCGCAATCTCTTTCTTTTTATCAAACTTATCGAACAGGCTACCATTTTCAACCCCTTAAAAATTTTATGAATGGTACGTATGTATATTTGTGAAGTCACAAAGAACTTCACTTAACTACTTAATTTTAGCTATACTCACCAATTATCGTTTGTCATCATCAGTATCATGTTCTCATTCTAATTCTGTTCTTTTTTTCCTCTTCTTGACCATATGTGTTTGTGAAATCGCAAATGATGTACTTTGTATATGTACATGCAGACCCTAACGGTTAGTACTCTCCGACTCTCTCATCTATGAGGTCTATTGTGCTTTAGTTTTCAATTTATTTATTTACCATATTATGGACTTACACTCAAATAATACTTCTTTTCTTTATTACGTACTTAACTTGAAGTGGAAGATATGAAATGTAAGACTTCTTGAAGTAATACATGTTACTTCTCTTCTCTGTAAACATTAATAATAGTCCTAATTATCTTGATATATATAGTGCATTAATCAACAAATAAATTCGATGAGTTTTGGACGAAATAAATTCACAATCGAAATAAAATCAATATTGGACATGAATGGAGCCCGATGCATGGGAATGGATACATGTACCTATCTTTATTCCACCATTTTAGAACGATGGTAAACTCTACCAATCCTATGAGAAATAAACAATGACTGGGTGTCATCGAGTGACACCCAATGAGTCTCAACCTTTTACATAGGTGTCTTGGTTGACCCTACTAATTGGGGGATTATGTAATAATACATGTGGGAGGTGATATATGCTACTAATACATTTGAGAGCTAATCAATAATAACAAAATCAATCAATACCAGCCTAGGTAAGAGTAGTATATGCTACTAATACAATTGAGAGCTAATATAATCACTAGCAAAAGAGTAGTTTTACCCAAAAATTTGATTGTTTTTGCAGGCCCGATGATTTACAAAGGCATATACCACCTATTTTATCAATACAACCCCAACGGTGTAGTCCCCGGCATGCCAGTTTGGGGTCATTCAACATCAACTGATCTTGTTAATTGGAGTCCTCAACCAATAGCCATCCAACCACAAATGACGACAAACATGAATGGGAGTTTTACAGGATCAACGACCATAATTCAAGGATATAAACCGGCAATTCTCTTTACAGGAATTACCCCACAAATGGAACAAGTTCAAGATTTAGCCTTCCCTAAAGATTTATCAGACTTATACCTTAAGGAGTGGATGTTGATACCTCAGAATCCTGTAATGTTTGCTACCCCACAGAATCAAATTAATGCCACCTCTTTTCGTGACCCCTCAACAGCATGGATACTGCCAGATGGTAGATGGAGAGTGCTTGTAGGAAGCAAGAGGGAAAGACTTGGATTGGCTTTGTTGTATAGAAGCAAAGACTTCATTCATTGGGACTTAGTTGATCACCCCTTATATTCATATGACAACACAGGGATGTGGGAATGTCCTGATTTTTTCCCTGTTTATGCAAATGGTAGTCCAATTGGCGTCGACACTTCTGTCTTTGGTCCTGCTGTGAAGCATGTCCTCAAAGTTAGCTTGGATGATAATAAGCACGATATTTATACAATTGGAATTTATGATGTTATAAATGAGGCTTACACCCCTGACATGGATTTTGAGAATGACTCCAGTTTGAGGTATGATTATGGAAAATACTACGCTTCAAAGACATTCTTCGACTACTCTACAAATAGGAGGATTTTGCTTGGTTGGGTTAATGAGTCCTCTAGTGTGGAAGATGACATGAAAAAGGGATGGGCCGGTATTCATGTAAGATCATCTTCTTCCTCCTCTTTTGTTCATATTGAATGTTTGTGTCCCTCACGTACATATTCAAATATTACATATAGGCAACCTTAAGAAGTATTTGGCTTGACATAAGTGGCAAGCAGTTGATCCAGTGGCCAATTTTTGAGATTGAAAGTTTGAGAGAAAAGCCAGTGAGCTTATCCAATCAAGTGATTCAAGGAGGATCAGTAATCGAAATTACCGGCATCACTGCTGCACAGGTAACACATGAGATTTTTACAATCAAGAGATACATGGAGTATTTTGTAACTGACCATGCTTTGCACATATACTTAAAAATATTTACATGTACAAATAACAAAAATAACTAGCTTGAAGTTTCCTAATTACTTTCTTATGCGCTTATATACAGGCAGATGTAGAAATCTTATTTAGAATCAATGACTTGAAGAATATTGAGAATTTTGGTGCAAGTTCGTCAAACCCGCAATTGCTTTGCAGCCAAAACGGGGCTTCTAGCAAGGGAGGACTTGGACCATTCGGTTTACTAACATTGGCTTCCACGGGCTTTGAAGAGTATACGGCTGTGTTCTTCAGAATATACAAAGGCCTTGATAACAATTTTGTGGTCTTGATGTGTAGCGACCAGAGCAGGTTAAATGCTTTAAAATCGAGTTCAAAGGCCAAATTCAATTTCAATAATAAATTCTATGGGTGTTATGATGTTGCTATAAGTTTTACGATCAGCTTAAATTTATTGATGCTCTGATGATAAAATTGTAGGTCTTCTCTCAATCCAACTCCTGATAAAACAACATATGGAACTTTTGTGAATGTAAATCCTATTCAAGAAGGGTTATTCTTGAGGATTTTGGTAAGTAAATTATTTGACACATTTTCCCTATTGAGATATGAAAGTATCTAGTAGTTCTAATCTTATTTCTTCTTAGTGTTTGAGGAATTATTGACTTAAGCTTTCTTTTTGACAGATTGATCACTCAGTCGTAGAGAGCTTTGGCGGAAAGGGAAAGAGTGTTATTACTGCTAGGGTGTATCCTACGTTGGCAATAAACGATAAGGCTCATATGTATGTCTTCAATAACGGGACAGGAAGTGTGGAGATCACCATTTTAAATGCTTGGAGTATGAGGAAAGCTAACATTGCTTAACTATTTTTAAGATATAAAAATTGATGAATAAACCACAGTGAATTTCGTTGTTTATTATTGTATCATGTCTATCCACATCATGTACAATTGTAAAACTGTTATATTAATGTTGTAAGAGTTCACGCTCAAACATTAACATCCACATGCTTCCTCATTTTCCCATTTGGCATGGAGTCGTAATTGAAATATGTTGCACCAATGCTATATATACATTGAGGATACCGGTGTATGTATATGGGTGCGAATTTCGCCTAAAGGAAAATGATCTGATCGCGCCTTGAAGTCGGTGTAGAAAGTAGTTTGAATTTAATTTGTGTGTAATGTTTCCAACATTAACCACTACTGAAGTAGGAAAAAAAAAAGGTATGTGGTATATCCTGGTCTTGAACGGGTTAGGCCGACTCTTTATTTAGTTTGAGTTTGTTGTTAGGCTATATCCAAATTCTATACTTAGCATTGATGGCATTTTTTTTTTTTTTGTTGAAAGGGAGCCGCCAAGAGTAGTGATGCTGATAGGTTTTCGAACTCAGGTCTTGACTACAGTCTTTCGAACAAAAATTAACCTAGCTTAACATCTGCAGCTTTGATGACATCTTTAACCATTGATGTTTGAGGTGTAGGAGCTACTAGGTTATCCTTTAAAAAGAACTAACAAATATAATACTACTCATAATTGACTTACAACTACTTGGTCCACAATATATACTCCATCTAATCTTAATGCTAGGTCTTCACTCAACCATTGATCTTATAAATATTCCTAATCTCCAAGAAACATAAGTCACCAGCAAAATGATCAATCCCAATTCCTGGCTATTGCAGCGGCTGTCTATATATTTTAGGAAAATTTCATAAATGGTGTCCCGAGGTTAGGCCTAATTCACAATAGATGCCCTCACATTTTTGTATTATCTTTTTAGTGTCCTGAGGTCACTATGTAATCCACGTTTGGTGACCTCCAACTAATACCGTTAGCTTTCCGTCAAATTTCTGCTAATATCAGATTTTTTTCTTTAAATTAATTTCTAATTAGCAATATTTTCAGATAAAGAGGGTGGTGGGGGATTACTTTGGTGGGGTTCGGGTGTTGGTGGGAAAATTAGTACTTGTCTTTTATTTTGGAAATGATAAACATGTTACATCAGCAGAAATTTGACGGAAAAGTTAGCGGTGTTAGTAGGAGGTCACCAAACGTGGATTATATAGTGACCTCAGGACACCAAAAAGATAATACAAAAATGTGAAGGCACCTATTGTGAATTAGGCCTGATCTCGGGGCACCATTTATGAAATTTTCCTATATTTTATGCTAATAAGCCATAGCTTAAATAGTGTCATTTCTGCACAAGAGAAAAAGCATTTCATTGATGATCATATTAATTATGGTAATGATCCATAGCTTATCACTTTCAACCCCCTCAAAACTGGATGAACGGTATGCGATATGCTAGGCTATATGTATATTCTACTATAAAACATTAGTTAGGTATGTGGTATGTCATGACACTATAAATCATTGGTTAGATATGTGGCATGTCATGCCATTTAACTAACAAGGTCACAAGGCCGACTCTTTAATTGAAATTTGTTGATAGGCAAAAAGTCATGTTGGGAGGATGGGGATACGGGGATTTGAACCCGAGACATCCCCCAGGCCGGCTGAACTCTCAACCATGACATGTACATTTAGATGTTCTTTCTCTTTTATCGTGTATATATATAAACGATTATGTCCGTTTTCTAATTTTCTCAAGCAGTCTAAATTATGTATATTTTTTTATGGTATTCTTTTTTCTAAGCTTAACCTTTACTAAAAAAAATCAAGTGAATGCAAATGTCAAGTATGCCCCATACTTTGGTACTGAAAATTACGGAACTGGGAAAACTTGAATTGTATGATACGTAGTTACTTAAATGTATTTTGGTTGAGATGTGTTGAGCTGAACTGAAATACAATAAACTGATCTTAATAAGATAGAGTTGAATTAAATTGAATTGAGCTATACGATACATAATTGTATTAAACAAGATTGAAATGATGATATGCTAAAGCCTAAAGGAATAGGGATGAAGCCTGAAGGATGTACTCATATCTCTGACTGGTGACCCTCTTCAGTCCTCTGGGAGATTAAAAGTTGGAGAATCACAGAGGTAAATTCAGATAAATATTATGTAAGACGTGCAAATTAAACAACAGCACTCCTCGTAGGATCTTAATTAACAACAGATCGAAGAACATGTTAGGAGCAACTTGGTTTGTATATATTCTTTAAAATGACTAACAAATATAATACTACTCAGATCATTGACTTATAAAACACTTGGTCAGTTGGTCTATTATATATACTCCATTTAATCTATATGCCTAACTCCTCACTCAACCATTGATCTAACAAAACTTCCAAGAAACATAAGTGACCAGCAAAAATGTCCATTCCTATTTCCAGCACTAGGAGTTGGCTACTGCTGGTGCTGTCTATATCACTTATGCTAATAAGCCATGTCTTAACAAGTGTCGTTTCTGCAGAAGAGAAAACCCATATTATCGATGATCATGTTTACAGTGATGATGATCCATATAGGACTGCTTATCACTTTCAACCCCCTCAAAACTGGATGAATGGTATGCAGTATGCTAGCTTTCTTCACTCTTTTCTTTCTTTTATCATCAGCGTGTTCATATAGACTAATTTTTTCTTCATTTCTATGCATATGTTCGGATGCTGCTATCTTGAACTGGTCTTGAAATGAATGTTTTGGCAATCTCTGCAGATCCTAATGGTTAGATCAATTCCTCCACTTGTCTCTTCTCTCTTGTCTTTTCTTTTTCTAATTTTATTAATTGAGATTGCTTTCTTGGCACTTCCAGTATATTTTGTCTTAAGTATAATATCTAGTTACAATAGTAGTAATAATAATGGGAATGCCAAAAGATAATGGAGTACTACTATTGTAACTAGTTATTAGAGTAGATAGACACTCCCTTATTAAAGGTTAACACTTAACAAAACCATAGATTATTGTTTGTGAGTGGGTGGGTTTACTAGTGCCTAGTAGCACTTTGCAACTTGCAAGTCATGATTTGTGCCATGCATGTAAACATACAGAAATGATACTTCTTGTACAGAATATAATTGATTATATGAACGTATTATGGCATCCATTGTAAAGTTATCGATTTCTATGGTTGTCTAGACAAGTGGAAAACTTGATTGATTGGCATGATCTTTTTTTTCTTTTAGGACTAGTGGGCCTAACTTTTTTGTTCAGACAATGGGTATTTTCAAGTAGTGTGGTGAATAACATGGACTAGTTCGGCTACCTAGGCTGGACCTTGATAAACTTAGGTGAGCTAGGCCGGTCAATAACTGAATAACCCAGCCTGTTTAATTGACTATAAGGTTAATGGCCCTAATCCAGAGTACCAGACCAAAATATGCCCGAACCAACATGATCTTTTGTTTGAGAAATAACCATTCTCTAATAATATTAAGTTAAAATTTAACGGTCTCATATAAGAATTTCTAGCTTGCTGTCTAGCTACCTACAGTATGTGAGAAAGAGATACCGTAGTAGTATCATATGGGGACTAAACTGTAGTTTCCTTTAATCATCATTGATAAACTTGGATGGCAGAAAAGTCGATTTTTTTCGAACTTTAATTTCAAGAGTATCCTGAATTTCGGCGAAATGTGATGAGCAAAATTAAAGTTCAACTTGATAGGGAAGGCGGATTCGGACTTGGGACCTAATGGATCCCTAGTTTAGAGCTAACCACAAAGCGAAGATCTTGTTGCCCTGATCGAGGCTACATTGCCATGTTATAATGGGAATTCACATCCGAACTTACTGAATATGCTTCTTATGGTTGCAGGACCCATGATTTACAAGGGAATATATCACCTCTTTTATCAACAATATCCAAGTGCTCCAGTTTGGCACACTGAAATCGTATGGGGACATTCTACATCAACTGATCTAATTAATTGGACACCACAACCAGTTGCTCTTTCTCCATCAACACCATATGACAAAAATGGGTGTTGGTCAGGATCAGCAACTATACTCCCTGGGGGCGAGCCTGCAATCTTGTACACAGGAATTGACGAAGAGCTCTTTCAAGTCCAAAACTTAGCTTTGCCAAAAGATGCATCTGATCCTTACCTTAAAGAATGGAATAAGGTAACAAAAAATCCTCTAATGGTTGGTACGCCTACTAACAACATCAATGCCTCAGCCTTTAGAGATCCTTCTACTGCATGGCGATTGTCCGATGGTAAGTGGAGAGTAACTGCCGGAACCCAAGATGATAAGCGCGGTATAGCAGTTCTATTCACTAGTGAGGACTTTGTAACTTGGACTAAAGTCGAACACCCTCTCCATTCAGCTGAAGGTAACGGTGTATGGGAATGTCCTGACTTTTTCCCAGTGTATGTCGGGAAGTCGTTAGGTGCCGATACATCTGTGACTGGCTCGAATGTAAAGCATGTTCTTAAGTTAAGCTTGTTTGATACTCAATATGAGTACTACACAATCGGGACATATGACACAGAGAAGGATATCTATACACCAGACGATGGCTCCATCGAAAGTGATTTGGGGTTGAGGTATGACTATGGGAAATTCTACGCTTCAAAATCATTCTTTGACAGTAGCACTAATCGCAGAATCCTATGGGGTTGGGTTAATGAATCTTCAACTCAGGTGGATGATATCAGAAAGGGATGGTCTGGACTTCAGGTAAACATGATAAGCCCGTTACATATATAGGCATATAGCTTTCTATTTGCATATTATCAAGTACGTAGTATCAACTAGTCCAGTATCTTCTTTCTGTCGTAGGCAATTCCAAGAACAATTGTTCTTGACAAAACAGGCAAACAATTGGTTCTATGGCCTATCAAGGAAGTGGAAAAGCTACGAGAAAACCAAGTGGACTTACATCCTCAAGTAATTGAAGGACAATCACAAATTGAAATTTCCGGAGTCACAGCCTCTCAGGTACATCTCCTACATAGCATTGGTTAGTCCATCAACTAAAAGTGAAGTCCCTCCCCCTGAACTAGTATGTAGGCATTGAGTAGTTTCTAATTGACCCAAGACTAGATTTAGGACTAGGTGACAGATGAAGGGAGGGGAACTAGTAACTCGAATCCAACCACTTTACCAGAATAGCCAGAGTTTAGCTCGAGTAAAAAGCATATCATTTAGGCCTGAATTACAAAGTTCTTTGTCAAGTCTGTTTCACAGTCCACTATATCAAGTTCACTCAAAAAGATCGTGATCCTGCATACTATCTCGGTGAATACATGAAAACCGATGGTTGGAGAAGAAACCTCTTACAATTTTAGTTCTTACCTGAATGAGTCTACGCATAATCTGATCATTTTTCTAATGTTTAAAGGCGGATGTCGAAGTATCATTCAAAATTGCTAAGTTCAAGAATGTAGAGGAGTTGGACCCAACGTGGACCAACCCACAGATTCTCTGTAGCAGGAAAGGAGCATCTAGTGAAGGTGGCCTAGGACCATTTGGGCTACTAATTCATGTTTCCAGTGACTTACAAGAATACACAGCAGTCTTCTTCAGGATTTTCAAGGGCACAAACAAATACGTGGTGCTAATGTGCAGTGACCAAAGCAGGTTAGTACTTCAGTTATACACTGTCTCATCTTAAATACTCCAAACTTTAAGGCAAGGATTATTTGATTGTCGAGTCTTTACGGTTACTCTCAACCTTGTTTTTCTTAATATCTTTTATCTATTAAACTTCTCCGCACAGTTGTTTTGCTTAAGTTTCCCACAGTTCATCATTGTTTTCTTGTGCAGATCCTCCCTAAACCCAACTACTGATAAGCTAAGCTATGGGAGCTTTGTGGATGTTAATCCTGTTGAAGATGAGATCTCTCTTCGAATTTTGGTAAGCAGTGAACAACCAAGCTTAACAAACACATAAGTTTGATGCATACAAACTAGCAAAATTACCACTAAACTTCTACTGTGTTTCTGCCAGATTGATCATTCAATAGTCGAGAGCTTTGGCGCGAAAGGGAAAAGCTGCATTACAGCCAGAGTTTATCCCACACTTGCAATAGGTGACAAAGCAAACTTGTATGCATTCAACAATGGAACAGAGGATGTGAAGATTACTAAATTAACCGCTTGGAGTATGAAGAAGGCAAAACTTAATCTCACAGAAGAGACTACAACATCTACCAAGGATGAGGAGGGTAAACAAGACTTATAATAGATTCATTGATGTATGCCTACTTTTATTCTTCATATACTGGGCTACTGGCTCGTCATTCTTTTGGTGACTCAATTCTTCTGTTTAATAAACAGTTACCTATCTAAAACTTCTGATTGAGCTTATTATGGGTCTTTTGTTTAATAACAATGAACCAATCTACTTTAACACCAAACACATCCGATTATGCTCTCCTGAGTTGAGGTAGTTTGCAAGGATTTGTCTGAGAATAATATTACTCCGTATGAACTAAAATGGAGTAATATACGGAGTAATATTTATATACCTATGTTTACACTGTGCTGGACTATGCCAAAGGGTTGTAAACAACATGGCTATGATTAAGATGCCATAAAATTGCAACACAATTGATGCATGAAAACAGTTCTTTATGTGAACATATATAGGTCAAATTCCCTCCAGGGTCTTAATAATGGATACAGAAATTTTAGTAATGTATCCACCAATTTTATTCTGGCCATCCAGAGGAGATGTTGGTTTCCCTGACAACCTACTTTCACATGTATTAAACTTATCAACAGCATCATTCATAGCTTGCTCAGCAAATTTAGGATCACCTGCTTCCATTCTTTCCAATGCACTTATAGCTTGTACCACATTATTGGCATAAATAAAATCATAAAGGTCTTTACATTGTTTATAAGCTGCAACGACTGCTGGATCAGTCCCTTTATAAATTAACCTATTCACCAAACACAGCAAATCTGATGTTTTGTTCTTGGCTGCCTTAAGCATGATCAAGGCTAGCCCAGCCACATCTGCCCCTGCACCCTTGGGGTCAGATCGAAGGATACGTTCACAGAGTGTCCGAACCTCGGTTTTACGACATGTGTCGCTTATCAAATCTGCATTAGCATGTATGGAGAAGGAGAAAATGATCAAATTCACTAGCAAGGCATTGATCAGATTCATTTTCTAGTAGAGGGAAAAGAGCAAGTTAGTCTATAGTAATGTTTAGGGCCCAAGTGTTTGTAATTTTGTACTGTATGATAAAAAGGTCATGGTTCTGTTCCCTTTTATATTATCTTTAACAATTTTGAGCTTTTTCTGTAATTAATAACAGTTCAATTTATTAAATTGAGTAATAATTATGAGCGTTTTTGCGATAATAACCTACCTATATAGGAGACCGGTATTAATGAGCACTCTTCATAACTTTTAGAGCCTTAATGAGTGAATTGGTCATCTGGCCTTTTGTAAATAAGTTACATGCAGATCCAGCTTGATCATAGTTGACGACTTGACGGTGTTTATATGTAGGATTCACTGTAAGTGCAATGACGAAAAGACAACATATTATGGTAGCGTTACAGTCGGATATAAATATTGCACAATAGCTGATAGCTATAGGACAAACTCACGCAGGATCACATCTTGCCAAATACCAGTTGTAGGACTGTATCTCTAGAGATCATATCCTTTGTGAATACAGTGGCGGATCCAAGGGGGTTCGAGGGGGTGCAACCGAACCCCCCGGACTTTGGGAAAAAATTGAAAAATGATTATTTTTGGAAGTTTTTTTTTCAAATATAATGAAAAAGTTGATACTTATATCATAATTACTACCTTGGCTCATTGGTAGGTTCAAGTTTTGGTAAAGTATTGTGTAGTAGAAACTGTGTTCAAGACCCATTACAAACATTTTTTAATACCTTTTTCAATATTCCCTTTGATTTACATTCCGTATCCCCCATGCCGAATTCCTGGATCCGCCACTATTTGTGATAACAACTTAAACTCCAGATGAGCACATATAATAAGCATTTCGAACCACGACTTCTCGTACTTTTGTGTCATTACTCATAAGTATCTTTTGTAACTGAATTTATCGGTGTTTGGTATACATCGTACTCCGTATGGCGCCGATCCAGCTATTTTCAAGAATGGTGGTTGATTCTTATTTGCGATTAATAGATGTAAAGAAGTTTGATCACAGTAATTGACATCACAGAAAAGAGAAACAATTTTTCAGACTTTTTTCTTTCCCCAGCCTTTGGCCTAGCCCTAGCAAAGTTAGATTAACGTATTTTCGATCAATTATTGCGATCAAACTACCTAATACTCATCTTTACGGAAGTGTTGAAATGCCTAAACTGCCAAGTGACATAATTTTGAAAGGATACTAGCTCGGTAACTCCTTCCCAAGTTCTCAGCAACTATTATCAAAGACACTCCAAGAAAATCTAAAGATATTATTGTAGTTTGTAGGCAAGCATGCACAAATATTGCATCTCAAAAAGGGTCCATCATCTATTCTCCTATCTCATTAATTTGCTTTCAAATTTTGACTTCTCAACTCTTACTACATGTACCCAATATAGTGTATGATTACTTAAGAGAGTGATAAGTATGACATAATAATAAGACATGGATTTTCAAAAAAAAAATAATAAGACATGGGACACGAGATACACACTAATTTTGAACATGTAATTTTTTTTAATTTGGTGCGACGAATAATGAGAGGCCTAACCATCATTACTATCCTGTTATTTTCTTCACCTCAATGATTAGAGGTGGTAGGACCTATCTAGAGATAAAGCCACCGTATACAAACAATATCACCTGACTACTTACTAATCTGTGAGGATGTATCAGGGTTCTTCTAGCAATAACATTTAATTGGTTTCTACACAAGCACTGGATCTTGTATGCTTACTTCAAGTTGATCTACAAGATGTTATCTTGCAAAATGCAAACTAATTTTAAGATGTAGGACGTGAATACGTGATAAAAGGCCTTACAAAATTGGCAGTAACTGAAACTCTTAGTAGTTAATACATGTCAGGCTAATCTAGCCAGGGGAGGTGAACTGTTCATGATGACTGCTTGTCATAATCAAAAGAGACTCTTCATCAAAGTGATAGCAGGATAAGAATCAAGCATGCAACTGTGCTTTGAAGATGAATGTTACACAATGCAATGGAGGGGCTACTTATCCAAACTTGCTTTCAAGTTCTATGGGCCAAGCTGGATCGCGACTTGTACATTAAGGATGACTCTCAAGTAGTGTACGTACGTAACGATACATGTGTGAACAAAAGATTCAATGAACAGCAACATGATATGAAATATATATGGTTCTTTAAAGTTACAACATGATATGAAATAAGTAATATAGCCATATTCGTTCGTTTATAGTCTTGCTTCTTTGACGGGAAGAGATCGACTCCTCTCATCAGAGCTAGAAAACTAACATGGGTAGAGGTAGAGCACAGAAATTTTGGTAACATAACTCCGTTAATCTTTTAAATGAATGCATATCTAGATGTTAGTTGTAGTCATATGATCAATCAACCAATGCAGTTTTGTTATTCTGTTGTCGCCCCAAATATCAACCTTAGTCTGATCTTATTCCGTTTTGTACTTTTGTTCTATTGCCTTTAGAACAATGATAATATATACAATGTATTAAGTTTCATGCTCCTCTGATATCATGCACTTGCTTGAATGATCTTCCTTCTTGTATTTTAGTTGAAAAGCATTCTTAGTGGAAACAAAAGCAGCACAAAGTGCTTTACGCTTCTCAAATAAAAGATACCTCACAGCTCAAGGCTCAGAATGATAATCATTTTCTTGTATAAATGATTACAGATCCTCTAATGGAATAATCTATGTCTTCTTTTAACTATCGTAAATTAAACTTCATCTTTTTAGTTAGAAAGGGTCATAGCAGGAGTTTTTAC
This sequence comes from Corrigiola litoralis, assembly GCA_901111285.1. NCBI lineage: Eukaryota > Viridiplantae > Streptophyta > Magnoliopsida > Caryophyllales > Caryophyllaceae > Corrigiola > Corrigiola litoralis. The sequence continues at coordinate 23,519 of CAAKMY010053300.1, forward strand.
CTTTTGACTAATATTGATTATTGAGAAGCCTACAACTTTTTTTATTGTTGAAATTAATTTTAGGGTTATATTAACGACAAAACTGCCAAAAGACTGTCATCATAACTCAATTTGCAAAATGAGACCAGACATTTTAATAATCTATTCGCAATGTCTATATGGAATAGAATTGTTGTTTCTCAGGCTAAGTATCGAGCAACGTACAATCTGAGATGATTCGTTTGCCAAATACAATAACACAGCTCGTGGGACACCCCTTATTAAACCTCAAAACGCTTGCAGATGGGTTGGCGCATAAGCATTGCATAGGTCTCTAATGTCTCTGTCTACAAACAATAACAACTCGTCTACAAGCGCACATAAGCGATACCATTAAGGCCTCACACCATCAGATCGTCTCAAAAGTAGACACGTATTATTTCGCACACACGGGAAACTCATTTCCTGCTTTCTTGTTATGATGAGCAACCATACTCAACTAAACTGCACCACCATTAATTGCTTCACCAAATTAACAAGATTCAAACTGAAAGTATCCTTATACAAAGTTAGCTAGCGCAGTTGGTTAGATCATTGGGGGAAAGTGCCTTCTAGTGGTACTAATTACTGAATTTGAGTATCACCCTCTTAACATAAAGCTTGATAAAACCCATTAATAAGAGATTATATTAGTACATCTGTACATGTGAGAGGATGACCCATGATTTGAATATTATTCGGTTTTTCATCTCATTTTCCAATTTCATTTACATAATAACTTTTTTTGACTTTCTTTTAGCCAAAAGAATGATATCAATCTATTTGAATCCTCTAGTTTCAGTCCAAGTAAGTGGCAATGAGGTAAGGTTGAGAATTTAATTGCTTATGTAAAGTCATTATAGTGCAAACTTTTAAATAAAAACTCAAAACACATGTAGATGTAAAATACGAGTTTTTGGGACTTATAAGACTTTATTGTCCTTACTTTATTTGAAACTTAACTCACTTATTTTTGTGGATCTCACTTAATAAGACTAGATTACACTTATTTTATATATCCTTCTAATTATTTATGAATTTTTTTTTTTTTGATGTAAAACTCAAACGTTAGCTTATACGGAGTAAAAGAAAGAGAAGAGTCCATACTCTTGTTTTGTTTTTAATGTCTATTTGAGGGCAAATACTGAAATACATACTCATGTATGAGACACTGAGAGTTTCTATTTCCTTTTTTATCGTGCTTTGAGATATTTCTATTTCCTTTTTTATCGTGCTTTGAGATATTATTTGAGAAAGCACACTAATCAATACATAAAAGAACTCGCCCACAGAACCACTCAGGGCAACGTTTTCAATTAGTAGGACCCCATCCCAAATTCAAGAAACACACTCTTATGGCTACCAGCCGCTATAAAAGGCGAGAGAACCATTTTGTGTGTTTTCATAATGCACAAAAGAAAATAAACTATTCACCCATAAACTCAAATCATAGAGCTCCATAACAAACTCCCTAACATGAGAAGTCTGAACAACCCTCTCCAAATTCTCCTACTCTTTACCACTTTTCTACTATTTATGACCCCAACTTACGTACAATCTAAGACGACCACCAACGACCTTGTGAAGACCACATGCAAGCAGACACCCAACCCAACAATCTGTGAGGCCGCTCTCAAGTCGGATCCTCGAAGCTCGGATGCAGACACTGAAGGCCTTATACTGATCATGATCGACAAAGTTAAGTCCAAGTTTACAGATTCACTGCAGTATGTTGAGGGTATGATTAGGAGGACCCGTGACCCGGAAATGATCCAGGCCCTGAAGTATTGTATTCGGGTTTACCAGGTGGTGGTGAATACTAACGTGGGCGTGGCGGTTTCTGCAGTGAAGCAAGGAGATCCGAAGTTTGGTGAACAAGCCATGTTGGACTCGGGTAATGAGGCCGAGGCGTGCAGATCAGCTTTCCCTGATGGTAAGGTGCCAAGTCCAATTCCCAGCAGGACCAGGGCTCTGCATGGAGTTGCCAATGTAGCTGCTTCCATGATTAAGACTTTAGAGTGAAGTGCTGAGCTTCTAATTTCTTGTGAAAGCCAGTAAATTAGAAGTTCATGCAATAACCACCTGCCCTTTGGGGGCCTAATTTCTCCATTTCAGTGGCTACCAAGTTATTTGTAAAAAATATTGTGTGATTGACATACTACCAGGCCCCAATACATGTTTCGTGTTTATTCTGGAAGTCTGATATATCGTCTTAACACTTTCAAGCCAATCATATTAAGAACTTCAGTTCACATGCTCCCATCGCAATCTATAACAACGATACAATATGTGCTGAACAAACAGGAGAAGATATTTCAATTAAAAATGCCAATTACCATGCTCAGCCGCAATCTCCCAACTAGTTTCCCATGACTTCTCATTTTCTTTCATAAAATTCATATTTAGAAATAAACACTTGCAAGGAACATGCGCAAGGTGTTAACAAGCGAAGCAGAACACGAGCATCGCCTTGCGTGGCTTGACCTCAAAATGCTAAACTAGAGCTCAAGCTTAAGTTCGACTTTGAATGTAATTAGTGTTTACAATTTTTTGCTGTTTATTCATATCTTGTAATTCAAAAATTAAATATCATCAATTCAAAAAAACTTGTAATGAATTGACGAAACATATCTAATAACTTAAAAAAAAATCTCTAAAAGGTCACGCCATTTTTTAACTCCAGTCACTTGCGAGCTTTTCAAGTCAAACCAAAACCTGGCTTAGTAACACTCGTTAAGGCCTCGAATCAAGCTCGTGGTTCTCACAAACCGCCTCGTCTCATTATTGTCTAATAGTCTAATACACACTCTCACTCAAAGGAGTTTGGTGTGTACAAAAAAGCTAGTGTTAAATCAATACGAGAATACTATTACTGTCTTCCTGCAGGACAAAAACTACTCTTCAGGTTCTCACTTTTCCTTTTCTAATGTCAGACCTGATCCTGTTTAGGCGCAAATCGCAGTGTTGGTACTCCAGGAATTTTGACAGAATGGCATCTCAAGTGTGATTAAAATATTAACTAAGTACAACAATTCACGCACGAGTAGTCACATAACTCCAGGATGTTACTGCTCTGGGTGAAAAATAATGCACGACACTAAGATGAGACAAACCTTCGAGTTCCTTCCGACTTTTAAAACTATAATCATGTTCAGTAATCAGCATTTGCGGAATATTGCAAAGATGACCAAATACACCAATAAGGCACAACTCGTTTGTCTAACATGCTCGTAAGACTTAATTGTAACAGCTTATTATTCACCTCCCAACAGCATTCAACCCCATCAGCCAGGATAGTGTTATTACCATACAACGAATGACTACTAATAACAGTTACCCCGAAGACACCCTCTCTTACTTTTCCGATCTTTTCCCAATGGCTGCTCAAAATTTGCCATCATAACCAACTACTACCTCTATTCCAAATTAAACTTCCTACTTGCCTTTAGCACGTATGTCGATGCGTATTTTATATGCTAGATATCTTTAGTTACATATTAGTAAAAATTATAAGAGATTGATATTCTTAATCTACTCATTATGACGAATCAAACAAGATCCCACATGACTATATTTTACCTTATATATTGAAAATAATTATGAAATCAAGCTTTACTCATAAATAGTGTCAA
>CAAKMY010053311.1:0-25201 GCA_901111285.1 Corrigiola litoralis
CGTACTGTTGGACCTGTCCACTCAAGGCGAATGTGAAAATACCATACCATATTCAAAAGGTATAACGACCTGAGCAACCAGACAATTCTCCTACTAGTTCATATGAAAAGGTATTTGTCGATTCCTATCAACATGGTGCACCACTCAGTAGAAGGGAGGATCGCCGTATGTCCGCTACCTACTTTGAACCATCGAGCATGCATTTTGTAACGCAACTAGTTTCATATGAAAACCACACTTCAACCTCATGCTTTTGATAAGATATTTGTAACGACTTAAATTAACAATTATTCTTGCATATGAGTATTAATGAGTTAAGTCAACTCGCAAGAAACTCAAGATTGACTCGTGTGAACTTGGTGCAAGTCAAGTCAAGCATAGTCTCAACTCGACTTTTAAAAACTCGTAAGTGACCCGAGTTTATAAAATTGAATTTTCATTGACTTAATTTATATTAGTCGAAGATATTTACTTTTTATACACACCATATATTAGGGTTAAAATGAGAAAGATGAAAATAATGATTACATATAAGTGCGAGTTGGGCCCGAGTTCAGCTCAAGCTCTAGCTTAATGTTGTGAGCACGAGTTTGAATTTTTTAGGGTCAAACATGTTTGATTGAACTCATGTTTAACTTCATGAGTTCAAGCCGAACAAGACCAAGCTCATATTTAGCTCAATTCGTTATCAACCCTTGCCCATATGAATAAATGATAATTTGGCCATTTTATGATGTTATCGAAGATGGGGACCAAAATGACCATCTTAGAGGCTATAGCAACCACATAACGTTAAACTAAACTAAGTTGCATGATACGTAGAACAAGATTCCAACCATAGGTAGCACTAACAAACGAAATCTACTAAAAAATATTGAATCAAAACCACACTTGACCGAATCCTAGCCCCTGAAACATGAACAAAAACAATGAACAACTCCTTGTCACACTCAGAAGACCTCTGGCTCATGTTACTCCCACGCTGGCATGGGTGATTTGAATAACTACGTAGCTTCATAGCCACAAGCCCACAATCATAGGACTTTATTAGTACAATATAAAACATCAGGTTATACTCCAATAGTATTAATGTGTCACGCAATTAATAATGTTGGGACTTGGGAATCCATAGTAGAATTAATATCAATGATAAGGGGGGTGGAATAATTGGGAGGAGACAGCAATGCCAATGTTCCCCCCAATCCACATTGGAAGGCGTGGAAAGAACTAAAAACATCCTTCCTTCTCCCTTTTTATCATTTCCTGTACTAATCTACGCCGTCCTGCCAGTCTGCTCCTGCCATATGCCATCTCACTGCCAGTCCCTCACTTACCTGACCTTATTATAATCTTCCCCACTTGACAACTTCATCCAAACGACGTCACTCTATCATTTTTATTTACATTTAGATCATTGGGTACTTATCAGATTATAGTCATTCTACATTTCTGAAGCCCCATAATTTTTTTTTTGGTACCATGAAGCCCCATAATTTTATATTCTCTAATTGTAATCAAATATTAATACATTACATGCATCATGCTACAAAAAATTCATAAATAAAGTCGAATTAGATTAACAAAATTTGGTTTAGCCATTTTTATTTGTCATACAATTTTATTACATATGTCAAAACTAAATGAGCTAAGATATAAGACTATTTTTTTCGGATTAGATTTATGTAAATAGTTCGTGTAATTTCTAGTACTTATGTTTGTTGTTAAGTATCAAACACTTCTTCAATCTCCTATAACGCTTTCGAAATATTACAATAATGTTATGACAAACATTTTACTATAATCCACTCTAAAGTTGAGAATTCAATTCTTATATGCGATATTGTTATTAATAATTTCAATCAACTAGGAATAAACGTAGTTGTCATTTTTAATTTTTTACACCAAAAGAGACCCGTTTCAAATATAGACCCTCCTTCCAATTTTATTTCATCATCGTTTTCTCCGTTTGCCCAACATTTCCCTCAAAACTCCCTCCTTGGAATTCCCCACACCCAAACACTCCCTTAACGGCACACTGTTTATCTCTCCTAACCCAGGTAAATAATAGCCCCTTTTATTATTTCAACTTATATTATCATCTCATCTGTGATCATATAAGTTATATTAACTTTTGTAAATTGGATCTGTGAATAGGGTTTCGATCGAAGTTAGGGTTTGATCTTATTAAAGAGAAGAAGAAATGGCGAATAGGGTAGATCACGAGTATGATTACCTGTTCAAGATCGTCTTGATCGGGGACTCGGGTGTGGGTAAATCCAACATTCTTTCCAGGTTCACCCGCAATGAGTTTTGCCTCGAATCCAAGTCCACCATCGGTGTCGAATTCGCCACCCGTACCCTTCAGGTCCCTTATTTACTCCTTTTATTCAGTTTAATCCAGTTTTGGTGCTGTAATAGTGAAATGTGTTTACTTTGTTTGATGCAATGTGTGGAAGTGATGGTTGGGTTGGTTGTGTTTACTTGATCAGCTTAATGTGGCGGAATTTTTCGAGGCGGTCTATGATTATTTTTGTTGGATGTTGCTTTAGTGTACAATTGTTAGACTTGATAGTGTAAAATGGAGGTGTTTGTTCAGTGTGATGTTGTCGTCTTGGCGTTGATTGGGTTTGGATTGGAGGGTTGGATTTTGACTTGATTTAGTGAATGTTGCTGTGACTGTTTTGGCTGTGGTCGAGGGTTGATCAGCTGGCGCTGATTAGAATTGCATTGGCGCGTTGAAGGTTAGCCTGATATAGTGAGTGTGACTATTAGTATTCTCTTGATATGTGCTGGAGGTCTTCGGGGTGAATTCCGTGGTCTAGGGTTGATCTGCTGGTATCGATGAGAACTGAATTGGTGGGTTGAATTTTAGCTTGAGTCGGTGTTTGTCTAGTGTGTTGTTGGTGAGTTTTAGGTAGTTGAACCGCTTAATTCATGGACAGAAACACTAATCAATTGGGTATATCATTACATTTCCTGATCACTTCATACTAGCGATTAGCGAGAGCTTAGATGCTGGCATGATGATTGCTATCGGCTACTTCTGATGAGCTGAGTCAAGATCATGTATGAGTTAGGATTTTTGTGGGTCTTTTTTTCGGGTTCTCGTGTGTCTTCTCTTTATCTTTATTGGTGCTACTTCCACTTGTTGCTCTAATACTTCACTGACTATCCTGGCACAGAGTGAGACTATGCTGGTTTCCTTAGTAGTGCCGTGGAGGCATGGAGTTTAAACTCACATGCTTACAGAATTCTAGTGTTTATTTGAAGAATTAGCTTCAGATGAGTATTGTTTTGGAATGATTTTGGAGACAGGTGATGTTAGAATCTGTTTGAAGAGGATGCAAGAAGTTCCTGTTTGAGGCGATTGCTTCAAGAGTCTGAGTGGTGCTTTGACAGTTCATGGTGTCATGGAAATAAATTGGTCATGCTGGATAGTGCTGTGTGTCTAACTCTAGCTTTACTTATCTCTTCTTTAGTCTATAATATCCTGATAGTTTGACTAATTGTATCACATCTGAGGTTTTTGCTACTGGGATGTGTGACACTGCAACATAGTAGTCTTTGCCTACTAATGGGAAAGTAGTCGCTTCTAGTTGTCTATCAATTTTTAGTGCTAATTTGTGCAATCTATTGTTTACTTGCTCAACAGGTTGAAGGAAAGACAGTGAAGGCACAGATCTGGGACACTGCCGGTCAAGAGCGTTACCGAGCTATTACTAGTGCTTACTACAGAGGAGCTGTTGGTGCTCTTCTTGTGTACGATATAACCAAGAAACAAACATTTGATAATGTCCAGAGGTGGCTTCGTGAATTGCGAGACCATGCAGATTCTAATATTGTCATTATGATGGCTGGAAACAAGTCAGATCTAAAGCATCTTAGAGCCGTATCAGAAGAGGATGGGCATGCATTGGCTGAAAAGGAAGGCCTATCATTCCTTGAAACATCAGCACTGGAAGCAGTCAACATCGAGAAAGCTTTCCAAACAATATTGACAGAGATTTACCATATTGTAAGCAAGAAAGCGTTGGCAGCCCAGGAAGCTACCAGCAACCTTCCTGGTCAAGGTACATCCATCAATGTTGCCGACGCCTCAGGTAATCAGAAGAGAACGTGTTGTTCCGGTTGAGGAGATAATCAGGCACACAAGAGGATAGCTAGCAAGTATCAGGCTTCTCTTCTTCCTCTGTTTTCTTTCCCGATTTTTTCTCCTATTTTTCATCTTTTATTTTTTGGGGGATGAAACTCTGTAGAATATTTTCGTTCATTGAGTTGTGATGACGAGCTTGTGAAAGTGGAAAAAACTACAGTTATTGTTATTAGTTTAGAAAGATTCCCATTCATCTGTTGCTTACTTCTTTCACTTTTCACTTGAACTGGCAGTAACTGGTAGGCCAACAATATGTGAATATGTCACTTATTCTTGGGGGAGGTTACATTAGAACCTCATTTTGTTATTACCGCAAGCAGGAGCGGCTGTATCTGGTTGGATTTACTGGTTCCTCTAGTGTTGAGAAGCTTTCTAAATGTTATGATACCTAATTACATTTTGATTCATCTTCTTATGCATTCATTTTCTAAGACACTTACAATCATGTTCTCATCGTTTGAGTTAATGGTGACAAACTTCTCGCATCATCTATACTCTGTAGTAGACTAGTCGGTTTGTCTCACTAATAAGGTCTATCTGATTTGTACATTGACATAATAATGATGTTACTCCTGAACTATTTCGCCTGGATTCCCCTGGAATTTTAGAACCGCCTTGATTCCCCTGGAATTTTAGAACAAAATTCCTTCCATTTTCTTTTAAACTACTTTTCAACTCCTCCCAACATCTTCGTGGAGAAACTTTTGAAAACTGAGGAGCTCGTGTTAATTCCAAGAGCAGTGAGCTTAGTCGCTAACTTTTAGGATCAGAAATTTTTGTGCAAAAATTTGCCAACGCGTGAAGATGCATAATGGTAAATTTGGATTGCCGATTTACTGTCTGTTATTCTGTTTCAGTTTACTGCGGAAAACAAAAGAGATACAGGAAGCTTGATAAGCATATATAGTCATTCCTGCTCAACCTGAACAGTAACATGATTAATTTGGTAATTTTTTTGGCAAAGTTTTCTTACAACATGAAGAATTTCTTTACTGTCAACTTCGACCTCCACAATTACATGACAGGACATTGCAACTTTCCCAGCAGTTATAGACCAGACATGTAGATCATGGACATCAGAAACACCAGCTACACTTATGAGGTCATTTTCTAGACCAATAATATCAATTTCCCTTGGTGCCCTCTCCATCAATATGCTAAATACGTTAATAAGCAATGGGAGGGTACTAATCAAGACTAGAACAGAGAAAAGTAATGTGCATATGAGATCTATCACTACCCATTTTGGCTTTGCCCAAATGATTGCCCCTGCGATCATCACCCCAATTGATTGAATCATATCAGTAACTACATGCAAGTAAGCTCCCTCCAGATTTATATTCATTTTGTTAGTCGTTGCATGAGAATGAGAAACTAGCTCTGAGGTCTCCTCGTCAGATAATCCTCGTCTATGATGATGATGCTGATGATGAGGAGAGTGGTGGTGATCTTTAGCCCCACAGCCATGATGCAAATGATTATGGCCGAGCCATATAACCATAGTGAGATTGATGAGAAAACCAAATGCAGCAACTAAGAACATGATACTACCATCAATGGTCCTGCTTTTATGAAGAATCCTGTCTATAGCCTCATATACTAAGATCCCAGTGATCAGCCAGATGAGTTGTACAGATAGCAAGGCTGCTATGACCTCGAGGCGATAGAACCCAAATGACTGGTGAGACGTCGGTTTCCACCCAGAAGCCCACACGGCAAATAGGGAAATTGCAAATCCAACAACATCACTGAACATGTGGGCTGCATCAGTCAGAACAGCAAGGCTGCTTGATTTGATACCTCCGATTATCTCGATTGCCATGGTAAGCGAATACAAAATAATGAGGCCAGTAAGCTTTCTTGTTAAACTTGACGTTTTTTCCAACTCCACATCATTGTGTTGTTGAGAGAAACTACAGACAGATCCACAACCTAGCAAGGGGGGAGGAGCATTATTGTCTAAGACACTTGTTATCTCAATTGCAAGCGGACCATACTGTCCTGTATCAAGGACATTTTGTTCCATCTAACTCGACCTGGATTTCGAAGTATCGAGGGAGCTCAAATTTCAGACAGTGTCGAGATGCACTGGAGAAGACAATGGAGTCGATCTATCCCCGAAATGCAGATTCTGACAAAGCTAACCTGACATAGAATAATTTCACCTTTGTGATCAAATCTGGAAGGTAAATATGTGATGTTTCTTCTACATATAATTACAGAGTATAAAAGACCATCTCCACTTGCTATCGACCATTCTCAACTTATATTGTCTCCAGCAATCAAATGTGTAACAGGATTGTCACCACGTCAAGTGAAAATTAAGTCAGGCTTGCACACTTATTTATCAGTAGTTGATTACATACAAAGTAAAATTTACATTTTCAAGCCGTGATATCAGCCCATTTGTGCACAGTACAGAGAGTTTTGGCTTCGTAAATATATCTTTTGTTAGCTAATATAATAATACCAACATGCAAACAAACATAAAGCACGAAAATGTCTATACAATCAAGCCATTTTCATGAGCTATGGAGGTCATCTAGCATCCTATTTCTATAAGAATTTGAACAATATCAAAAACATAAATCACACATGATGCTAATTGTCCATAATAAAATGCATTAGATAACAATCAAGATTAATAGAGACAAACATGCAGTATAAGTTATGTAAATATATTAGTGAGAACACATGAAGAGACGATTTGAAATATCGCTTGTGATGCAAATGGTGTTTGAATAAGAGATAAAATGATTTAGAGATGAGAATGTAATGTTCACCTGGAGATTTGAGATTATAATCATTTGTTGTTTGATTTCATGGTATAGTACAATGGCATTGGGTAGAGTCTTTAAAGAGAGATTCATAGGGACTTTGAGAGTTTGTTACGTTGGAGAGCAGATAAACTATGTTATATCTTATTATCATGCCAATGAAATTTCCCGTGAAAGATGGCCTCTTCTTTCATGCTTTAAGCGCAAATTATTGCACACCCACACCAGTTCACCAAAAAAATTAAAATTTTCATTTTTTTATGTGAAAATTCATAGCCGCTATCTTTGATGATGCTTTTTCTCTCTGAACTTCGGACTCATTGGTAATTTTTTTAAAGGTGGCCTCGTCATTATTATCTTGTAGTCAGTTCTTACTTTTCTTTTTTGTTAATAAGTCAATTTTTTTTCTTTTTTCTTACTAATAGGGTTGTTGTTGTTATTGTTGATACTTGAAAAAGACTATAGACGTGATATCATCAAAAGTCTACACAACTTTACTCAATTGTTAATATATTAAGAGATGACAATTGGATGAACATAGTCGTGCTCGCTTTGTTCATGGCAATCTCAAACTATGATAAAAGTATTCATAATCATGACAGGTGAAATGATAAAAAAGACAACATTTAGAATAAGAATTTGATCAATTTTTGTTACTCGTATACACATCGTGTCAATGTTAAATTTCTTTGAATCACTCGTCAACAAGTTTTCGATGAGTTCATGATGCACGTAACGATTTTCCTAAGCACAAAAACATCATCTTGCTTTATATATCCCATCCTTTAGCTTTCCTACTTTATTATCATTTTGTTAGTAAGGCATTGTCAGTTTGTCACATAGGTTAAAGCTCCCATATATCCACCCCCTTCTCCAACATTACGAAACTTAAACACAATTGAATTATAAAACTCTAAAAACCACAAATATTTGGATAAAACGGTCTCATTATCAACCAATCAAACATTACACGAGTTAACTTAAAATCCATTTTTTTTCTTCCTAACATGAAAAACAAATAACCAAATCGCCCCTATGTTCGACACGCACCAAATAGCATACAAACCACGCAACCAGGTTACGAAGAATTCCTCCTTCCCCCGTGCGCCCGTGCGCCCTCTCCTTCCACTTTCCCCCATCATCAATCATCATCATTGATCAAACAACCAAATCTCTCTGCAACAAAAAAGAGAGATACATATAAAAAAAGCCCACCCAAAAAGGCCAAATTTCAAACTAAACTAAAAAAACAAACCCAATAAAAAGTAGAGCAAATTTGAAGCTCTTTAATCCTTTATCACTCTTTAATTCTCTCTCTCTCTCTCTCTCCCTCTCTTTTCCACCCAAATTGTGTTGTTCTTTTGTTGAAAGGTTGGGAGAATGGAGCAGGCAGTGTTAGACGACATAATAAACAGGTTGTTGGAGTTTCGGAACGCCCGGCCGGGGGCGGCGAGGCAGGTGCAGTTGTCGGAGTCGGAGATCCGGCAGCTTTGCACGGTTGCCAAGGAGGTTTTCTTGTCCCAACCTAATCTTCTTGAGCTTGAAGCTCCCATCAAGATCTGTGGTAACTTTTATCTATTTTGTCATTTTTCAGAAATGCCCTTTTTTTGTGTTTTTGATGGGTTTGTGTTGGTATGGTTTATAAAGGTGGTAACTTTGGAGTATTATGTGTTTTTAGGGCACTTTTATTGGGAATTATTAATTAGCTGGTTATTTGGTGATTTTGAGGTTAGCTTATTTTTGAGAAATGTCCATGTTGTGAAATGTTGTGTTTTTGATGGGTTTGTGTTGGTTTGATTTGCAAAGGTGGGAACTTTGTGTTTTTAGGGCAATTTTTGTCGGGAAATGATTAATTGAGCTGCTTTTTTGGGGACATTGAGGTGTGCCCATTTATTGGAACGCTTAATTTTTGGTTTTGGATTGATAAAGGTGGTAGCTTTGGAGTATTTTTGTGTTTTTAGGGCATTTTTGTTGGTTAATGATTAATGAGCTAGTTATTTGGTGATTTTGAGGCTTGCAATGTGTGATTTTTGGTGGGTTTATTTGGTAAAGGTAGTAACTTGGGGGGGTAATTTGTGTTTTTAGGGCATTTTTTTGTTGGTTAATGATTAATGAGCTTGTTGTTTGGGGATATCGAGGTGTGCCCATTTATTGGAAAGTTTAATTTTTGGTTTTTGATTGGTAAAGGTGGTAACTTTGGGGTAATTTGTGTTTTTTGGGAGTATTTGTTGGTTAATGATTTATGAGCTTGTTATTTGTTGATTTTGAGGCTTGCAATGTGTAATTTTTGGTGGTTTTGTGTTGGTTTGATTGGTAAAGGTAGTAACTTTGGGGTTATTTGGGAGTTTTGGTTTGGAAATGAAAAAAGAGCTGGTTATTTGGTGTTTTTTAGGTTTGCCCTTTTATTGCAATGTGTATTTTTTCGTGAGTTTTTGTGGGTTTGTTGGCTTGATTTATAAAGGTGGTAGCTTTGGGGTATTTTGTGTTTTTAGGGCACTTTTATTGGGAAATTATCAATGAGCTGGTTATTTGGTGATATTGAGGTTTGCCCATTTATTGGAGTGTTTTAATTTTGGTTTTTGTTTGATAAAGGTGGTAACTTTGGAGTATTTTGTGTTTTTAGGGCATTTTTGTTGGGAAATTATTAATGAGCCGGTTATTTGGTGATACTGAGGTTTGCAATGTGTGATTTTTGGTGGGGTTGTTGGTTTGATTGTTAAAGGTGGTGGCTTTAGGCTGTTTTGTGTTTTTAGGGCAATTTTCGTTGGTTAATGATCTATGAGCTGATATTTGGTAATTTTGAGGTTTGCCCATTTGTTGAATGTGTAATGTTTGGTGGGTTTTTGAGGGGTTGTTGGTTTGATTGATAAAGGTGTGAATTTTGGAGTATTTTGTGTTTCTAGGGCATTTTTGTTGGTTAATGATTTTTGAGCTGGTTATATGGTGATTTTAAGGTTTGCACATGTTTTGTAATGTGTAATTGTAGGTGGGTTTTTGTTGGTTTGTTGTTTTGTTTTGTAAAAGTGGTAACTTGATTGGTTAATGATTTATGAGCGGGTTATTTGGTGATTTTGGGGGTTGCCCATTTCTTGGAATGATTTTTTTTGGTGTGTTTTTGTTGGTTTCTTGTTTCGTAATGGAATTATTGGCTAAAGGTGGTATCTTTGGATGATTCTGTTTTGTGGGTAGTTTGATTAGATATTGATTTATGAGCTGTTTTTGTTATGTGTGAGATTTGTGGGGAAAGTGGATTTGGTTTTGGAGGTAATGAGGAGGTATGTAGGAAGGATATGATGAGCCTAAATGAATTGTAATGTTTGTTGTTTGTAAAGTTTGGCTGGTATGGTTGAGTGTAGTCTCATACTTTGGTTGTGAGGAAAGGTGGAATGAATTATGAATCATGCAAGGTAGTGTAGGGTTGATAGGGTAATCTTACACTTGGTTTTGAGGAGATGTGGAATCATCCATGCCAGTGGGCGGGGAGTTCACTTGTTTGTGTGTTTGTGAAGCAAAGAAGCTAGTGATTAAATGATTACCCTGGGCCATTCATGATAAGATGAGTCTGTTAGCAGTAAATTACTGTAGCATTTGCTTAAAGGTATGGTGACGGCGTGCTGGTTTTTTGTGAGTGTTTGATCCCTAGGAGCTTTACAGGAGTTGCTCGCTTGGTCTTTTGTCAAACTGGGTATTTGAAATGGATTGAAGGCGCTATGAAATGACATTGAAAGGAGTTTGAGTGAATAATAGTTTTCCACTGTTCTTTTGTAATACATGATTCTAAAATGTTCCTCTTCATCGGTGTTCTTATTTCTCTTTGGGTTTTACGAAACCAGTGAAAGAGAGGAATTATAGGCTTAGGAATGTTAGAATTAAGAAAGTAGTTGCTAATTTAGTATGTGTTATGTCATCATCTCTGAAATCTTAATCTTTTATAATTTTCTACTCTTAATAATCTGTAGCTTATGTTGTCATGTTTTATGATTGTAGTTGTTTTGTTCCTTCCAAGTGCAAATTTCCTGCCACTTTCATGCATGAGTGATTTTGCAATAAGTAGCCTGCAGATTCTTGACAGTTACAGTTTTGAAATTCCAATGGTTTCTTTACTATGATTTTTAATTGATTGATGTGATTTTTGGGGAAAGTGTATTTTTTTTTCTTTTCTTGGTGGAGCTAATAAAGAGTTGCTTGGAGAACTTACATGTTTAAATAGATTAGTTTGTTGGTTTTTGGGTGAAAGTTGGTTGATATGGGACAGAGTAACGTTGCACTTTGGTTTTAAGGAAAAGAGGTATTATTGTATTGCAGTCTATAACTGATAGAGTAATCTCACACTGGGGTTGAGAAAAAGCTAAAGCGTTCATTTAGGATTCTGTATAGATGACTAATCTGTGTGCTTGTGAAGCCAAGATTGTATTGCTTACTTTGGGCCATTCAATTTTAATTATGAGACTGGTCTGAATGCATTGCTTTTTTACATCTTTCTAGTGGTTGAAATGCTGGAGGTCTTTTGATGAGTGTTTGAGCCATTAAGAGCTTCATGGGAGGGAGGTGTATTCACGTGGCCTTTTACAGATTTGTTTTATTGTCATTTTAACAAAAGATGGAACAAGAGGTTGAGTGGAACAGGCATATTTTTGAAACAGATTAACATTAGAATAGTGTTCTCTAGTGATGCAGGATCCAAAGATTTTCATCATGATTAATTATGGTCTTTATGGTAGAAAAGCTCTTGTTTGTGTTTGACATCCTCTTTTTTTTTTTTTTTTTTCCCCTTTTTGAATCAAAACGAATACTGGGCTTAGGAATCTTCGGATTAAGAAACCAGGTTCCAGACAAGAATATGATTTTTGTTATGCCATCGTCTTATATATCTAATTTGTCCCAGCCATTTGCTTTGGTTTTTGGCTCTTGCTATCATAATCATGATTATAGGTGCTTCATTCGTGCCAATTGCAACTTCCTACATGAGAGATACCCCAACAAGTCTGATGTGCAGCCTGAGCAGCTTTTTTGTAATTTATTTCTTCAACTTTATGACTTGATCCTCTTGTTACTTTTCTGTAAGTTTAGTCTTCTATGTGTTATATTTTGTTTTTGTCTGCTGTGCTGGTCAATCCTATTCTTAGTTATTAGCTATAATAATATTGGAAGTTGACTGATTGTTTTGTGTATTTTATATTACCAGGTGATATCCATGGGCAATATGGTGACCTTTTGAGGCTTTTTGAATATGGGGGTTTTCCTCCTGAAGCTAATTACTTGTTTCTGGGAGACTATGTGGACCGGGGCAAGCAGAGTTTAGAAACAATTTGCCTTTTGCTCGCCTACAAAATTAAATATCCAGAGAACTTCTTTCTTTTACGTGGGAACCATGAATGTGCTTCTATCAACAGGATTTATGGATTTTATGATGAATGTAAACGCCGCTTCAATGTGAGACTTTGGAAGACATTTACTGATTGTTTTAATTGTCTTCCTGTGGCTGCTGTTATAGATGACAAAATATTGTGTATGCATGGTGGTCTTTCACCTGATATGACCAGTGTGGATCAGATCAAGAGTATATCCCGCCCAACTGATGTTCCAGAGTCTGGTTTAATATGTGACTTATTATGGTCAGATCCTTCTAGAGAGGTTAAAGGTTGGGGAATGAATGATCGTGGGGTCTCTTATACTTTTGGGCCTGATAAAGTGGCAGAATTTTTAATGCAGAATGATATGGACCTGATTTGCCGCGCACATCAGGTTATTGATGCTTCATTTTCTAATTTTCTTTTACCTTTTTGGTTGGTGCACTTCATTCTTGAGGTAATGTATTTTTTTGTTGCAGGTTGTAGAGGATGGATATGAATTCTTCGCTGATAGACAGCTTGTTACCATCTTCTCTGCCCCCAACTACTGTGGTGAATTCGATAATGCTGGTGCAATGATGAGCGTTGATGAGAGTTTGATGTGTTCATTTCAAATTTTGAAGCCATCAGATAGAAGGAGATTTCTGTGACCAAAGTTTTGATGCTATAGTCATCATTCTTTGCCAGGTTTGTGGTCTTATACTTTACAATACTTGCCTTGAGATGTTAGAGAGTAGTCGAGTAGATTTAATACTTGATGTAGAAAATCGACATTATTAGGTCTCTGCTTCTCTTGTTGTTTTCTTCCATGTAATACTTTGTGCTGGCTGTTGTTTGTCCCCTTGTCTTGGATTGCCAATCTCAAAATAAGAGGTTTCTTATCTTGATAGTCCAGTGTTATCTTGACGTCTTTTTGAGCTTGATTCTGTCACTCATCACACGTGGAACTGCTTGATCCCTGTCAGAAGTCCATAGCAATAGTTGTTGAAAGCTAGTTAAAGGCCAGCTAATGACGTTTCTGAAATACTTGATGCTGTGCAAGCACATGACCCACCATCTTTCCTTATTATAAAAGACCACCTTTCTTTCATTGACCTTCTGGGCTTTTGTGGTGCAAATGTTTACTGCTCTTGCATAAAAACACCTGTTGGCTGCTAATATTTGCTCCTTTCTATCAATTGCTCATTATTGTCCCTTTTGAGCTGCCATCATGACTAAACCCAGTTTGCTGGCTATATTGTTTTTTTCCACACTTCCTTGCACTCTCAAACTACTGCATCAGTGTAAATTGTCAAGCTTAAATGCTCTTAAAGCAGGTTACTTAATTATGTCATGTGTGGAGTTCATGGTTAGAACTTAGAACTAGAATTGAGATTCTACTTGCTGCTTAATCTGCCATGTACTGTACCCAATTATCCGTTCTTGACTGCATCGTTCTTGTTTTTATCCATGGACCTTTCTAGGCAGAAATACATAAGGTACCACCAGTCCACATTAACTGACTGTCTATTACGTAAGTAGCAAGAGGACAGGAAAAATAAAAAATAAAATAAAACATTCATTTATATTTGTTTGTCCAAGAAGTGTTGATTAACTTTGTTCTAAGATTTCTTAGAATATTGATACTTTCTTCTTAGTTGCACTAGAAGTTGAGTAAGTGGTAGTTAGGTTTATCAAGGTTTTGATGATAAATAATTTGTTTTTGTGGATGACTGGATGTGCATTGATTTATAATATTGTAGACTGGTAGAGTCATCAGTTCGGTAGACTGATTTATAATATTGTACGCTGCCTTACCCCTGCATTAAGAAAAAATTGCAAAGCATCACCTTTTATAATACCACTTTTGCATACTCCAATCCAGTTTTTTTTTTTTTTTTTTTTTTTTTTTTTGTAGAATTCCACTTTTTACAATATAAAGCGGTACCAAATACCACCATTTTTTCAGCCCACCGGATTTTCTCTAATTTCCTCCATTTTCCTATTTTCCTTCTAATTCTAGTACCTCAAAACAATTTTTTTCCTTTCCCATTCAAAATATCCCTCTTCTTCTTCTTCTTCTTCTTCTTCTTCTTCTTTCCCCCTAACTAATTAATGTTGTATCAGAAAGCCCCCCCTCCCCCTCATTACTGTGCTGAACCTTAAATGGTACTCTACCATGAAGTTTCTTTTGAAGGATATAAAGGAAACAAGTAACAAGCTCATCAAAATTCGATAGAAGAATTCACATTACATTTCGAGCTTAAGAATAACACATTAAGTACAACAGGCCACCGCTTCTCCAACTCCAGCATCAACTCACTATTCCAACTCCAGCATCACTTAGGAGACGCTAAAAGAAGGCGCGAGGGGATTCCGGGGATGTTAGATTTAAATTTGATACTAGGATACAGACCTCATATCTGATCCTGCCAGCCACCCCCAGTTCCCATGGACTACTCTAATACCAAAACTAGCCCATGCCTTGACTGGCGTAATTCATGATAAGAACCATCAAGCATGCTTGCAGCTACTGTGGTGAAGGGTTCATATTGTTGATGGGGATGATGGCAATGAAATTTCATGTATGGTGTCAACTGTCCAAATGTGATGTTGTCTGCTCTCCTTAGTATCATTTTGCGCCTCTCTTTTTTCCCTTTTTTAGGGTGGGGAAGCAGGGTCTGGAGAACTGTGTATGATCTAAAGATGGGCACTCTACATTCTTTTTCCTCTTATCTACATAGATTTGCTGTAGATGCCAATTTGATTGAATTTGTGGATCGCCTGCAATGAGCTTAGAGAGCTGCCTGTTTTTTAAAACTAGCGGGGTTTCTTTGGTTTCACCGGGTTGAACCTCATTTATGCAAATGTTTCTCTTGAGAACTTTCTTTCTCGGAGCTCTGATCATCGCTTGATCAAAAAGGCCTGTCTCGGAGGCAATATAACCCTGCCTAAAGATTGTATAGTTTCGTTTTCTGATGTACTTACAAGTTACAACATACTTTGGAACTAGAATTATGATCTAATTTTAACTAATTATGGGAGGCACGTCATGTATTATAACTTAACACATTATGCATCGCTGGCTAATTTTCCTTCTGTGTCTACTTATCCATGTACTGAATGTTTTTAGGAAAATATTCATGCTAGAAAATTGATTGGAAGGAAGCTTAAAGCTTTATATACCCAAGTTGGATTTCTTGTATCCTTGCCTACTTTACGTAAATCTGTTTTCTTATGCTTTATATTCTCTGACACTTTTGTTCATTTGCTGTTGCAGATACCTGCTAATCTTGCACTTTTGATTTTGGGACACTAGTTGAGTTTAGGGCACACAGTTCTTTCTATTCAAAGTCGAGGGAACTGGTGTCATCCGGCTTAATCTTCAAGGAATCTTTTAAGTTGGAAGTAATGTGATTAAACATGAATTCTCCAGGCATCGGAACAGATTAGAGAGCAATCGTAATTGTCCAAATTTCCCTATTAACTTTTCTTTGTATTATTACTTGTCATTTTTTCGGGAAAAAGGATCCTTATTAGAAATCATGGTGCTGGTGTATATACATTTGGTCCTGTAAATGGCCATTCCTTCTGTACATTGTTGACACCTACCTACGTTTGTAACACTGATCCTCCTCTATCTGCTGGTTATGTAGCCTGGTTGAAACTTGAAAGGTTTTCCATTGCATCATGCTTGTCAAATTCATTTTTTTTTGTCCTTCCTTTTGTGACTGCCAAGATCTGCTTGACGTTGAGCAAGCATATAGAGAAAGAATATGGCCTGATACGGGCAACTCTGGTAGACCACAAGAGCTAGAATCAATTGGTCTATTCTTCTCGTGAGACGATATTGGTCTTCTTATATGCTGACGAGGCTTTCATTTTCTGATCATCCACTTGATCAGTTTAACTAGATCACACATGCTTCATGTTTTGTGCTGCTAGCTTTGTTACTGGTTATGGCTTATGGATGGTGTTGTTTACATTGACTTTCTCTAGACTCATCCGATCATGCATTTTTCTCAAGACCCTCATCGATATTATTTGTTTAAATAGAGCTGAAATGTTAGACAACGTAAAAAAGATGAAATGAACATTATGCTATGGTTAACAAGGGAGAAACTCAAGGTTTTGGCATCCTACTTTGGATCGATGAGGTTAGTAGTCTTAAAATCGCGAGACCTACAAATGAACTTGAGAGTGATAATGCTGCTATAGTATGACCAAATACTTAATCTATAATTCAATATGTTGATTACTACTACTTTGGAGTTTTTGTTAGTTAATAGTTGGTCAATAAGTCATTATTGTCACGTCTGTAATACTTATCGCTAATTCTTATAAGTATCAATAATCCCAATGTTAATTGGAATAATATATGTGCCATGTATTGTAACTAATTACTTAAGAATAACACAAGTTAATGTAGAATTGGATCAAGGGATCGTTAATTTTATAATCTAATATAATCTTAATATCTAAGTTTTTGAATTTAGTAGGACTCTAATACTCTTTAAACCATAAGATTATATTTACAATTGAGATCAATCACCTATTTTTGAACAGTAGTATTATAAGACTTTGACATTTGAATCGAAATTCTACTTAATGAGTCCAAGTTTAACTAACAATAATTCTTCAAAAAGAAAAATCTCTAATTCGATTCTTACCACGCTTTCTTTATTATTATTATTGAACATAGGTTTATATACCCTTAAATTCTATAATTCAACACAATTCTTTACGAAATAATTAGTTATGACGGCCTAACTTCAATTTAAATTAAATGCATTCACTAATAGAATTAAGAATTAATTGATGGGAATAATCAGAAGTTTGGGCGGTTCTTTTTTAATAGTCCCAACTATCGATTATTCCTGGATAATCCCAACTTCACCTCATTTTTTCACGTAGTGGTCCCGAGTTATCCGAACCAAGTTGTCCAACCTAATTTTATCCCTAACCACCCATTAGCCACCTTTTACACTTCCAAACCTCTTACATCCACCAATACCCATCCCCAAACACCCCAACTCAACTTTATCCCTTATTTTGTTAAACTCCTTTCCTCCCACTGCACGACCACCTCCCCTCTCCTCCCAAAAAGCTTCCATCTTTGTGTATCGTCTTCAATGGCAAACACTTGACAATAATGGAATTTGAGAGTGAAGAGATTCGTTCTCGGATATGCGAGGCGGTCTTGTTGTCATGATGAGCTTCTTAGATTCTTGAATGAGGAGTATAAGGAGAGTGTTTCTGTAATTTTTCTAATTGGACTAAAATATAATATTTGAATTTGAGGTTACAAGATGCAAAAGTCTAAAAGTTTAGAAATAGTAGGCAGAGGAAGAGTTAAGAATGGTCATGGAAGTGTCGAGGCATGTTGATATAATTATCTCTGATCATCTTCTGCACAATAAGGAATTGCATATGTAGTTAAGAGGACAATTTGCTTAACTTGAATTACGTATTGCTTTTGCCGTGACTTAGTGATGGGTGGTTGTCTCTAATATCAAGCTTTAGTTTTTCAGGCATTGGCAATAAATATGTTTATCCGGATTGGTGTTAACTAACTAAATAGAGAATCAACTCGACTTGTATTCCCACCATCCTACTTATGAAGTACTGTAGCATTTTTGTCTGTGGCCGGGAGGAGAGAAGAAGTCAAATCTGTTGAAGGAGAATGGAGGAGGTGGGGCAGTGAAAGGAGGAGACTTTACCAGAATGAGGGAGAAAAGCTGGGTTGGGGTGTTTGGGGATGGGGATAGGTATTGGTGGATGTTGGAGGCTTGGGAGTGTAAGAGATGGTTAATGAGTGGTTAGGGAAAAAATTAGGTTTGGCAATTAGGTTTGGATAACTCGGGACCACTACGTGAAAAAATGAAGTGAAGTTGGGATTATCCAGGAATAATCGATAGTTGGGACTATTAAAAAAGAACCGCCCAAACTTCGGATTATTCCCATCAATTTTTCCTAGAATTAAATTGATCATCTATCATTAATACCACAATAAAAGTGATAATTTTAAAAATTTGAGCCAAAAATAAATACTCCCATCAATCAAAAGTCCGCTGAAAAAGAATTTCATATAAATAGCCCCCTACTCATTCGTACATCCCATAATTTCAAACCTCTTGCCTCCTTTGTCTGAGCTCTTAACTCTTTCTAGCGACAAAAACGAACAAACTAACACACAGTCGACAGACAGAAGACAAAAGGATGTTTTTCCACATCATACTGGAGCGCAACATGCAACTCCACCCTCGCCACTTCGGTGCTCGCCTTCGCGAAAAACTTGTCTCTAAGCTCATGAAAGACGTTGAGGGCACTTGCAGGTCCCCCCCTTTTTATTTTTTTTTCTACACTAAAACCCTAAATTTAAGCTAATCAATTAATGCATAACTTTCCCTGATTAATAACTATTTTTGCAATTAAGCCAATTGGGGTTTCTGGGTCAAGCTCCAATTTTTGATTTTGTGCTTGTACCTTGAGTGCACTTGAAGATACCCCCTTTTCCTATACTAAAACCCTGATTTTCAACTTTTCAATTGATTCATAAATGTTCCTAACTAATTGCTGTTTCTGCAATTAAGCTAATTGGGTTTTCTGGGTCAAGCTCCGATTTTTGATCTTGTGCTTATAAGTTGAGGGCACTTGAAGATGCCCCCTTTTCCTATACCAAAACCCTAATTTTCAACTTTTAAATTAATGCGTAAATGTTGCTAATCTATTGCTGTTTCTGCAATTAAGCTAATTGGGTTTTCTGGGTCAATCCCTAATTTTTGATCTTTTGCTTATAAGTTGAGGACACTGAAAGATGCCCCTTTTCTACACCAAAAACCCTAATTTTCAACTAATCAATTAATGCATAAATGTTGCTAATTTATAGCTGTTTCTGAAATTGGGTTTTCTGGGTCAATCTCGGATTTTTGATCCTGTGATTGTGTGTTTATAGTGGGAGGCATGGATTCGTGGTGGCGATAATGGGGATTGAGCATGTGGGCAAAGGATTGATCAGAGACGGGACAGGGTTTGTGACTTTTCCAGTCAAGTATAAATGTGTTGTCTTTAGGCCTTTCAAGGGTGAGATTCTTGAAGCTGTTGTTACTATGGTTAACAAGGTAGTATTTGGAATCCAATCCAACGCTTCCTGATTTACGCCCTTTTATTGTTATTGGCGAAAACTTGTGTAAGACGGTCCTACGACTAAGAGTGAGCTAGGACCATCTTATCAAAAGGTCCTAGGGCGGGGGTGAGCTTTCGATTTTCAATCTGAACAGCTCACGCCTGTTGGATTGTAGGACTGATTTACACAAGTATTGCTCTTCATTTAATTGTTGATGACTCAAGTGTTTTGTTTGATTTTGGCAGATGGGTTTCTTTGCTGAGGCTGGCCCTGTTCAGATCTTTGTGTCTAATCATGTAAGTTTGCTGCTCAGTTTTTGGTACTTTCGGTTTTGATATGTTCAGTGCTGTAGAGTTATCAGTGGCAGGTTTTGCTTTGTAGTAATTTCGAGTAATATCTATTTTTTGGAATGCTGATTACATTGCTGATCAGGTTTTTTGAGGATCTGTTTTTAAGAATTGGGTTTGATTATGGAACTTTATGCGAATTCACGTGTTAGAATAAGATTGAAGCTTCCATTGGCAAGACCTGTTTTATAGTAATTTAGGTGTAAACCAAGTTAGCTATAGTTTATGCTAAAGTTTCAAAGAAAGGGAAAGGGCGACTGAAAGATTAGATAGATAGATCAATTACTAAAGAGATAGATATAGATATAGATAGATGGATAGAGATGGAATGAGTTCTGATAGATTATTCCGTCTGGAATTAGCAGCAAGAAATGCCTTTAATTGGTCTTACGATGACGACTTTGCATAAAAGAAATGAAAATAAAAGAGAACAATCTGCTAACTCAGCAAAAGAGACTCCAACCCTTAATCTAACTAAGCCACTCTAGTTGACTTTTGTTTCCATATGCTCAAGTGTTTGTCTTGTTCAAAGTATTGGAGTTGGTTTGTGGAGATTTATGTGTTTGAGTGAGTTTGAGTTTCTTTTAACTTCTATGTCTCTGTATGTTGCAGCTGATTCCTGATGACATGGAGTTCCAATCCTCTGATACACCAAAGTATATAACAGCAGATGAATCCGTAAGTTGTGCTGGCTTCTCAACGATGAGTTTTAAGGAGGATTTTGACCTCTATAGAATCTAATCCTGTCTCCGTTGTTGGGTACTATTTGCAGACTAGGATTCAGAAAGACACTGAAGTGCGCTTGAAGATCATTGGAACTCGTGTAGATGCCACAGAAATCGTATGCCCTCTCATCTCCTTTCTGAAATCCATTTCATGCTTCCTTTGGTACGCTTGTTTTTGTACAGGAATCCTCTAACTTACTTTGTTCCTATCCTGATTCCTGTGGAGTAGTAGATATATATGAGTTCTATTCTTTGGCTGATTCGTCAAGAACACTTTCCCAAGCATATATACCAAGTGTTGAACAACTTGGCTATTTGAGGGGTTTGTGCAAGCTTTTTTTCTAAGTGGGAGTGTAATGAGTCTCAGATCAGAATGTCCATGGTTCAGAGTATTTTGTTGTTAGACTGACAATTCTAACTTTCCATTGCTGTTGTAGAACTTTTCTAATTGGTACAGTTTAGGATGGATCTGGTCTGTGAAATGAGTGGCTGAATATCATCAAGCTTTTATGCTTGCTTCTCTTTTTGCTGTAGGCTAGGACTCTGAAATCAATGTTCTTATTAAACATGCAAAATTCTTAAGTTTAATTTATTGAGTGGTCCTGAATTGCTCATGGGAGGCAAAAGTAAGGCAATGCTTAGGGAATGTATTTGGTTTACATGGGAGGCTGTATAGTACCTAACAAAGGGCCAATGCTGTGGGTCTGTGGCCTATGCTTAAAACCCTCTTAGTACTTCGCTATTTAGCTGGCTTATGTTGAAGTGTTCGCACCTGTTCATTTGTTGCCGGTCAATTTTTGCATTGTAGAGAACTATTCTAGTTGTAGTGCTAATGGGCTGCAACTGGTTTGATTTTATCACATGAAACTCCCACTCACACTTATCTTGGCTTTTCAGTTCTGCATTGGAACTATAAAGGATGACTTTTTGGGCGTCACTGGCGACCCAAATGCAGCTGGATCATAGATTAGGTGATATTCCGATGTTGAAGTCCATAAAGGCTTGGCTTGGAGGATGTTTCTCATTTCTCAATGAAAGATCTAGGAGAGGCAGAGTACATTTTGGGCATCACTATTTACAGATGTGGATCTAAGAGGATTATGGAGCTTAGTCAAGATACTTTTATAGAATAGTACTTGATAGATAGTTTTTCCCAAATCACATGCCATATTTTTTTGTAAGAATCAATGTCATTTGACATTTTATGAGCAAAAGAGAACATGTCAGTCCCATATGCTTCTACTATTGGATCTATGATGCATGTTTTGATTTGTACTCGGTCCTGATGGCTTGTATGTAAATATCATTCTAATCCAGTTGAGGCCATTACGATGCCGCTAAAAATATCTTGAAGAGTCTTAGAACAACAGTATATGTTTCTGTTTAATTGAGGAGAAACTGTACTGGTCGTTGAGGGCTAAATTGACATGAATTTCCAGTTAGACAAAAAATATGGCCGATCCTAAATCTGAGATCCGTTTTAA
Organism: Corrigiola litoralis; assembly: GCA_901111285.1. Taxonomy (NCBI): domain Eukaryota; kingdom Viridiplantae; phylum Streptophyta; class Magnoliopsida; order Caryophyllales; family Caryophyllaceae; genus Corrigiola; species Corrigiola litoralis. Next base: position 21,943 of record CAAKMY010053311.1, read on the forward strand.
GTTCATTTGGAGCCAATGTTATGAAGTAATGAAGAGATAACCTTTGCCACCATAGTCCTGCCGAATCGAAACAGAAAACCTAGAATCAATCATAGCAGGACAGATGAGATGACTGGTTGACTGGATGACATAAACAGTGAAACAGAAAGATGATATTGAAAACACTTGTGATGCCGCAGCTGCCCATTGCACCAGCAATTCCATAACCTAAATATCTAAAGGGCACTATATTTCCAATACCGTTGAAAACACTGGCAATCAACAAGGAATTCAATGGTCACAGAGTGTCTATCTTGCCCGGACTGCATAAGATGCACATATAGCAGTAAAGGACTCTGGTTTTATTGCCATTAACACTTAGATACAACAAGCATTTTCTATACGCCTAGGCCTAGGAGAAGCAAATGCTACTGTTCAATTTACCTGGCATAAATTTACCAAAATTTGTAAGTGATAATAATGTGTTCAATTTTAACCAAAATTTATTTATAAGTGATAATAAGTCGTGCAATTTGTAGAAGAGATACACTAGTTCTTCTCAATTACCGCCGCCTTCAATTCACAGATGGTTCTATTTAACACCATCAAAACAGCAAAAAGGAAATTATATTGATTAATATAAGTTGACAATGAAATCAAAAAGTAGTACAACCTTCACGATCTACTAATTTAATAAATAAATAAAATTGCACTCGCTACTCAGCTGTTACTATTGATCAATTAGCAATAGCATCCATAATACGATAAACAGCTACTTAACCTAGCTGCAGAAAAATAAGATAATACGTGTTGTTGAGCTGTTAATTACCAAAAGTTGTTCATGTTGTCTATCAGAGAGTCAGCCATACCCTGGTTCACACTGGATTGAGTAGGAAGACCTCCATTGTCGGCAGCATAATCAAAAATATGAGGAGCCAAACTCATTGAAGAATGGTTAGTCGCATTCATGGTACCAAGATCAGAATATTGAGGCATCGAAGAGCAACTTATCCTCTTCATGGTACCACGATCAAAATTTTGACGGACTGAGTTCACTGAAGAATGGCTCATGTCAAGATCAAAATTTTGAGGGACACTCACACTATCCAAGGGAAAATGGCTAATCTCATGTTCATTACCATGATTAAAATTTTGAGGGATGAAACTCATCAAAGAACTACTGCTAATCTCATTTGTGGTACCAAAATCAAAATCTCGAGGGACCAAACTCATCGACGAATGGTTTATCTCATTCACGGTACCACGATCAAAATATTGAGGGACAAAACTCGAGTTCATAGAAGAACGGCAAATCTCATTCTCGCTACCACGATCAAAATTTTGTGGGACGAAACTTGAGCTCATAGAGGAAAGGCTCATCTCATTCGCGGTACCACGATTAAAATTTCGAGGGACCAAGCTCGAGTGCATAGAAGAACGGCTAATCTCATTCGTGCTACTACAATCAAAATTTTGCGGGATGAAACTCGAGTTCATAGACGAACGGCTAATTTCATTCGTGGTACCACGACCAAAATTTTGTGGGACTAAACTCAAGGAGGATCGGCTATGCTCATTGAGCCTAGAAGCAACATTGTCTCTCAATCTCTCTAATGCGACCTTAAACTCTTCAAGCTCCTCTAATCCGAGATTATCTACAGGCGCATCAAACCAAAACCCATTGGGAGACGATGAGTGATCCTCTTCACACTGCTCGATCAAATTATCATAATAATAGTTATCATTATGCTGGTTTTGGCCGAAGTTAGGATCATTGGCATTAAGGTAACGATGAAGAATAGCATCAACATTTGGGTGACCAAAAGAGAACAACTTCCCAGCCTCAGAAAAAGTGACGGCAGCAACGTTAGCACCACATACATGGCATAGTTCAGCACACTTCTTGAACAGCCCTGCACGTCGCTTTGAGAAGGTCACTTGTCTGCTTACCTTGTCGTCTATTCTCTTTATTTCGTCTCTCTTCATCCTCCCTTTGGTTCGTTTTTGTTGAACAATATTCTCCATGCCTAGTACTTTTCCAACTTCGGCAGCCATTTGTATTGCTTAAATGACTGAGAGAGTTGTTAAGACAATATTTGTGAAAGATTGAGGGTGAAAAAGTTAGGGCTGTTCTCTATGTATATGTAGTAGAGGAGGAGGGAGAGATAGTGAAATATTAAGAAAGCTAGCATCATAGATTTTCTCAATTATTCTGCCTGTCAGAGTATCCAATCTAAATAAGGAAGTAATTAATATGCTGTGCAAGGAAATATTTTGTGCGTTGTAATTTATGGAAATATCATAGGTCGGGTTTGGATTCTCTAAAGTTTATATATCATATAGTTAATAAAGTTTACCATAAATGATATCATAAAGATAGGAATACATGCCAAAATTACCCAAGAGAAAAAGTGTTAATAAAATTATTAATAATATGGATAAACTCTACAAAGTGAAGTTAGCTTTCAACTCTAGAGGATCTCTAAGCCATTCAAGAGGCAGTCAAAAGAAAATAGAGCAAAGTTGTTTGAACACAGAGTAATTTTAATAAGAACTCAACTTCAACAAAATATTAGAAAACCACGATTATGTTTACTCTTATCACAATTTTTTGTCTATGAAATTAATTATTTGGTGCAAATATTGTCATGTTGTCACCGTAAGCACGACCATTTGAAGGACAAGGGCCAATAAAAGGGAAGGAAAAGAAAATAAAATAGGTTTAAAAAAATAAAAGAAAATGATACTTATTTTAATGGAAGATTGGCATAGAATAATCCTAACTATGGCGGTTTGATTGAAAATAATCCTAACTATGAAATTAGCAAAAATAATCCTAAATTGTCTTCATTTTTTCAGCTATTGCTCCCGCTTCCATAACGCAGGTTTGGATCTTTACCAATCCTACGTGGCATTCAAGCACCTAAAATCTCCATCACCCATCCTTACTTCTCCTCCTCCACCACCCCATTCTCCTCTCTCCTCACTTTCCTTCTCCTTCCATTTCTAGTAGTAGCCATAGGAGACCACCACCCACGAAGTGACGGCGACCCTCAACCACCTCCTCAACACCAACCCCGAGTCGGGTACTCCTCCCCCCTTCTCTCTATCTCTCTCTTTCTCTTTGGGTGGTTTGTTTTTGTGTAGGGGGTGGGTTTCACAGTGGCTTTAAGGTGATTTTGGGATGTTGTTCGTTGGTAGGCAAGGGTTTTGGGGTGGAAGATGGGTGATCGTGGGATGTGGGGCTGTTGTGGTGGGTGTTGTGGTTCTTGGTCGTGCT